>CAIIXF020000602.1:0-61008 GCA_903813345.2 Owenia fusiformis
GAGTGTCTCATCCTAAGTGTGTCTCGGCCGGAGACGTGTCATCCCGAGATGACACGAGACATCACCACTCTGTTCAACTTGAACTATAACATCATTTTAGACCATTAATTTCAATTTTAGAGAGAAAAATTTATTTCGTAGCGCTCGTCCGAGGAGTGTCTCATCCTAAGTGTGTCTCGGCCGGAGACGTGTCATCCCGAGATGACACGAGACATCACCACTCTGTTCAACTTGAACTATAACATCATTTTAGACCATTAATTTCAATTTTAGAGAGAAAAATTTATTTCGTAGCGCTCGTCCGAGGAGTGTCTCATCCTAAGTGTGTCTCGGCCGGAGACATGTCATCCCGAGATGACACGAGACATCACCACTCTGTTCAACTTGAACTATAACATCATTTTAGACCATTAATTTCAATTTTAGAAAGAAAAATTTATTTCGTAACGCTCATCCGAGGAGGGTCTCATCCTAAGAGTGTCTCGTCCGGAGACGTGTCATCCCCAGATGACACGAGACATCACCACTCTGTTCAACTTGAACTACAACATCATTTTAGACCATTAATTTCAATTTTAGAAAGAAAAATTTATTTCGTAACGCTCATCCCAGGAGGGTCTCATCCTAAGAGTGTCTCGTCCGGAGACGTGTCATCCCGAGATGACACGAGACATCACCACTCTGTTCAACTTGAACTATAACATCATTTTAGACCATTAATTTCAATTTTAGAAAGAAAAATTTATTTCGTAACGCTCATCAGAGGAGGGTCTCATCCTAAGAGTGTCTCGTCCGGAGACGTGTCATCCCGAGATGACACGAGACATCACCACTCTGTTCAACTTGAACTATAACATCATTTTAGACCATTAATTTCAATTTTAGAAAGAAAAATTTATTTCATAACGCTCATCCGAGGAGGGTCTCATCCTAAGAGTGTCTCGTCCGGAGACGTGTCATCCCGAGATGACAGGAGACATCACCACTCTGTTCAACTTGAACTATAACATCATTTTAGACCATTAATTTCAATTTTAGAAAGAAAAATTTATTTCGTAACGCTCATCCGAGGAGGGTCTCATCCTAAGAGTGTCTCGTCTGGAGACGTGTCATCTCATCACCACTCTGTTCAACTTGAACTATAACATCATTTTAGACCATTATTTCAATTTTAGAAAGAAAAATTTATTTCGTAACGCTCATCCGAGGAGGGTCTCATCCTAAGAGTGTCTCGTCCGGAGACGTGTCATCTCGAGATGACACGAGACATCACCACTCTGTTCAACTTGAACTATAACATCATTTTAGACCATTAATTTCAATTTTAGAAAGAAAAATTTATTTCGTAACGCTCATCCGAGGAGGGTCTCATCCTAAGAGTGTCTTGTCCGGAGACGTGTCATCCTGAGATGACACGAGACATCACCAGTCTGTTCAACTTGAACTATAACATCATTTTAGACCATTAATTTCAATTTTAGAAAGAAAAATTTATTTTGTAACGCTCATCCGAGGAGGGTCTTATCCTAAGAGTGTCTCGTCCGGAGACGTGTCATCCCGAGATGACACGAGACATCACCACTCTGTTCAACTTGAACTATGCCATTAATTTCAATTTTAGAAAGAAAAATTTATTTCGTAACGCTCATCCGAGGAGGGTCTCATCCTAAGAGTGTCTCGTCCGGAGACGTGTCATCCCGAGATGGCACGAGACATCACCACTCTGTTCAACTTGAACTATAACATCATTTTAGACCATTAATTTCAATTTTAGAAAGAAAAATTTATTTCGTAAAGCTCATCCGAGGAGGGTCTCATCCTAAGAGTGTCTCGTCCGGAGACCTGTCATCCCGAGATGACACGAGACATCACCACTCTGTTCAACTTGAACTATAACATCATTTTAGACCATTAATTTCAATTTTAGAAAGAAAAATTTATTTCGTAACGCTCATCCGAGGAGGGTCTCATCCTAAGAGTGTCCCGTCCGGAGACGTGTCATCCCGAGATGACACGAGACATCACCACTCTGTTCAACTTGAACTATAACATCATTTTAGACCATTAATTTCAATTTTAGAGAGAAAAATTTATTTCGTAGCGCTCTTCCGAGGAGTGTCTCATCCTAAGTGTGTCTCGGCCGGAGACGTGTCATCCCGAGATGACACGAGACATCACCACTCTGTTCAACTTGAACTATAAGATCATTTTAGACCATTAATTTCAATTTTAGAGAGAAAAATTTATTTCGTAGCGCTCGTCCGAGGAGTGTCTCATCCTAAGTGTGTCTCGGCCGGAGACGTGTCATCCCGAGATGACACGAGACATCACCACTCTGTTCAACTTGAACTATAACATCATTTTAGACCATTAATTTCAATTTTAGAGAGAAAAATTTATTTCGTAGCGCTCGTCCGAGGAGTGTCTCATCCTAAGTGTGTCTCGGCCGGAGACGTGTCATCCTGAGATGACACGAGACATCACCACTCTGTTCAACTTGAACTATAACATCATTTTAGACCATTAATTTCAATTTTAGAGAGAAAAATTTATTTCGTAGCGCTCGTCCGAGGAGTGTCTCATCCTAAGTGTGTCTCGGCCGGAGACGTGTCATCCCGAGATGACACGAGACATCACCACTCTGTTCAACTTGAACTATAACATCATTTTAGACTATTAATTTCAATTTTAGAGAGAAAAATTTATTTCGTAGCGCTCGTCCGAGGAGTGTCTCATCCTAAGTGTGTCTCGGCTGGAGACGTGTCATCCCAGATGACACGAGACATCACCACTCTGTTCAACTTGAACTATAACATCATTTTAGACCATTAATTTCAATTTTAGAGAGAAAAATTTATTTCGTAGCGCTCGTCCGAGGAGTGTCTCATCCTAAGTGTGTATCGGCCGGAGACGTGTCATCCCGAGATGACACGAGACATCACCACTCTGTTCAACTTGAACTATAACATCATTTAGACCATTAATTTCAATTTTAGAGAGAAAAATTTATTTCGTAGCGCTCGTCCGAGGAGGCTCTCATGTTAAGTGTGTCTCGGCCGGAGACGTGTCATCCCGAGATGACACGAGACATCACCACTCTGTTCAACTTGAACTATAACATCATTTTAGACCATTAATTTCAATTTTAGAGAGAAAAATTTATTTCGTAGCGCTCGTCCGAGGAGGCTCTCATGTTAAGTGTGTCTCGGCCGGAGACGTGTCATCCCGAGATGACACGAGACATCACCACTCTGTTCAACTTGAACTATAACATCATTTTAGACCATTAATTTCAATTTTAGAGAGAAAAATTTATTTCGTAGCGCTCGTCCGAGGAGGCTCTCATGTTAAGTGTGTCTCGGCCGGAGACGTGTCATCCCGAGATGACACGAGACATCACCACTCTGTTCAACTTGAACTATAACATCATTTTAGACCATTAATTTCAATTTTAGAGAGAAAAATTTATTTCGTAGCGCTCGTCCGAGGAGGCTCTCATGTTAAGTGTGTCTCGGCCGGAGACGTGTCATCCCGAGATGACACGAGACATCACCACTCTGTTCAACTTGAACTATAACATCATTTTAGACCATTAATTTCAATTTTAGAGAGAAAAATTTATTTCGTAGCGCTCGTCCGAGGAGGCTCTCATGTTAAGTGTGTCTCGGCCGGAGACGTGTCATCCCGAGATGACACGAGACATCACCACTCTGTTCAACTTGAACTATAACATCATTTTAGACCATTAATTTCAATTTTAGAGAGAAAAATTTATTTCGTAGCGCTCGTCCGAGGAGGCTCTCATGTTAAGTGTGTCTCGGCCGGAGACGTGTCATCCCGAGATGACACGAGACATCACCACTCTGTTCAACTTGAACTATAACATCATTTTAGACCATTAATTTCAATTTTAGAGAGAAAAATTTATTTCGTAGCGCTCGTCCGAGGAGGCTCTCATGTTAAGTGTGTCTCGGCCGGAGACGTGTCATCCCGAGATGACACGAGACATCACCACTCTGTTCAACTTGAACTATAACATCATTTTAGACCATTAATTTCAATTTTAGAGAGAAAAATTTATTTCGTAGCGCTCGTCCGAGGAGCTCTCATGTTAAGTGTGTCTCGGCCGGAGACGTGTCATCCCGAGATGACACGAGACATCACCACTCTGTTCAACTTGAACTATAACATCATTTTAGACCATTAATTTCAATTTTAGAGAGAAAAATTTATTTCGTAGCGCTCGTCCGAGGAGGCTCTCATGTTAAGTGTGTCTCGGCCGGAGACGTGTCATCCCGAGATGACACGAGACATCACCACTCTGTTCAACTTGAACTATAACATCATTTTAGACCATTAATTTCAATTTTAGAGAGAAAAATTTATTTCGTAGCGCTCGTCCGAGGAGGCTCTCATGTTAAGTGTGTCTCGGCCGGAGACGTGTCATCCCGAGATGACACGAGACATCACCACTCTGTTCAACTTGAACTATAACATCATTTTAGACCATTAATTTCAATTTTAGAGAGAAAAATTTATTTCGTAGCGCTCGTCCGAGGAGGCTCTCATGTTAAGTGTGTCTCGGCCGGAGACGTGTCATCCCGAGATGACACGAGACATCACCACTCTGTTCAACTTGAACTATAACATCATTTTAGACCATTAATTTCAATTTTAGAGAGAAAAATTTATTTCGTAGCGCTCGTCCGAGGAGGCTCTCATGTTAAGTGTGTCTCGGCCGGAGACGTGTCATCCCGAGATGACACGAGACATCACCACTCTGTTCAACTTGAACTATAACATCATTTTAGACCATTAATTTCAATTTTAGAGAGAAAAATTTATTTCGTAGCGCTCGTCCGAGGAGGCTCTCATGTTAAGTGTGTCTCGGCCGGAGACGTGTCATCCCGAGATGACACGAGACATCACCACTCTGTTCAACTTGAACTATAACATCATTTTAGACCATTAATTTCAATTTTAGAGAGAAAAATTTATTTCGTAGCGCTCGTCCGAGGAGGCTCTCATGTTAAGTGTGTCTCGGCCGGAGACGTGTCATCCCGAGATGACACGAGACATCACCACTCTGTTCAACTTGAACTATAACATCATTTTAGACCATTAATTTCAATTTTAGAGAGAAAAATTTATTTCGTAGCGCTCGTCCGAGGAGGCTCTCATGTTAAGTGTGTCTCGGCCGGAGACGTGTCATCCCGAGATGACACGAGACATCACCACTCTGTTCAACTTGAACTATAACATCATTTTAGACCATTAATTTCAATTTTAGAGAGAAAAATTTATTTCGTAGCGCTCGTCCGAGGAGGCTCTCATGTTAAGTGTGTCTCGGCCGGAGACGTGTCATCCCGAGATGACACGAGACATCACCACTCTGTTCAACTTGAACTATAACATCATTTTAGACCATTAATTTCAATTTTAGAGAGAAAAATTTATTTCGTAGCGCTCGTCCGAGGAGGCTCTCATGTTAAGTGTGTCTCGGCCGGAGACGTGTCATCCCGAGATGACACGAGACATCACCACTCTGTTCAACTTGAACTATAACATCATTTTAGACCATTAATTTCAATTTTAGAGAGAAAAATTTATTTCGTAGCGCTCGTCCGAGGAGGCTCTCATGTTAAGTGTGTCTCGGCCGGAGACGTGTCATCCCGAGATGACACGAGACATCACCACTCTGTTCAACTTGAACTATAACATCATTTTAGACCATTAATTTCAATTTTAGAGAGAAAAATTTATTTCGTAGCGCTCGTCCGAGGAGGCTCTCATGTTAAGTGTGTCTCGGCCGGAGACGTGTCATCCCGAGATGACACGAGACATCACCACTCTGTTCAACTTGAACTATAACATCATTTTAGACCATTAATTTCAATTTTAGAGAGAAAAATTTATTTCGTAGCGCTCGTCCGAGGAGGCTCTCATGTTAAGTGTGTCTCGGCCGGAGACGTGTCATCCCGAGATGACACGAGACATCACCACTCTGTTCAACTTGAACTATAACATCATTTTAGACCATTAATTTCAATTTTAGAGAGAAAAATTTATTTCGTAGCGCTCGTCCGAGGAGGCTCTCATGTTAAGTGTGTCTCGGCCGGAGACGTGTCATCCCGAGATGACACGAGACATCACCACTCTGTTCAACTTGAACTATAACATCATTTTAGACCATTAATTTCAATTTTAGAGAGAAAAATTTATTTCGTAGCGCTCGTCCGAGGAGGCTCTCATGTTAAGTGTGTCTCGGCCGGAGACGTGTCATCCCGAGATGACACGAGACATCACCACTCTGTTCAACTTGAACTATAACATCATTTTAGACCATTAATTTCAATTTTAGAGAGAAAAATTTATTTCGTAGCGCTCGTCCGAGGAGGCTCTCATGTTAAGTGTGTCTCGGCCGGAGACGTGTCATCCCGAGATGACACGAGACATCACCACTCTGTTCAACTTGAACTATAACATCATTTTAGACCATTAATTTCAATTTTAGAGAGAAAAATTTATTTCGTAGCGCTCGTCCGAGGAGGCTCTCATGTTAAGTGTGTCTCGGCCGGAGACGTGTCATCCCGAGATGACACGAGACATCACCACTCTGTTCAACTTGAACTATAACATCATTTTAGACCATTAATTTCAATTTTAGAGAGAAAAATTTATTTCGTAGCGCTCGTCCGAGGAGGCTCTCATGTTAAGTGTGTCTCGGCCGGAGACGTGTCATCCCGAGATGACACGAGACATCACCACTCTGTTCAACTTGAACTATAACATCATTTTAGACCATTAATTTCAATTTTAGAGAGAAAAATTTATTTCGTAGCGCTCGTCCGAGGAGGCTCTCATGTTAAGTGTGTCTCGGCCGGAGACGTGTCATCCCGAGATGACACGAGACATCACCACTCTGTTCAACTTGAACTATAACATCATTTTAGACCATTAATTTCAATTTTAGAGAGAAAAATTTATTTCGTAGCGCTCGTCCGAGGAGGCTCTCATGTTAAGTGTGTCTCGGCCGGAGACGTGTCATCCCGAGATGACACGAGACATCACCACTCTGTTCAACTTGAACTATAACATCATTTTAGACCATTAATTTCAATTTTAGAGAGAAAAATTTATTTCGTAGCGCTCGTCCGAGGAGGCTCTCATGTTAAGTGTGTCTCGGCCGGAGACGTGTCATCCCGAGATGACACGAGACATCACCACTCTGTTCAACTTGAACTATAACATCATTTTAGACCATTAATTTCAATTTTAGAGAGAAAAATTTATTTCGTAGCGCTCGTCCGAGGAGGCTCTCATGTTAAGTGTGTCTCGGCCGGAGACGTGTCATCCCGAGATGACACGAGACATCACCACTCTGTTCAACTTGAACTATAACATCATTTTAGACCATTAATTTCAATTTTAGAGAGAAAAATTTATTTCGTAGCGCTCGTCCGAGGAGGCTCTCATGTTAAGTGTGTCTCGGCCGGAGACGTGTCATCCCGAGATGACACGAGACATCACCACTCTGTTCAACTTGAACTATAACATCATTTTAGACCATTAATTTCAATTTTAGAGAGAAAAATTTATTTCGTAGCGCTCGTCCGAGGAGGTCTCATGTTAAGTGTGTCTCGGCCGGAGACGTGTCATCCCGAGATGACACGAGACATCACCACTCTGTTCAACTTGAACTATAACATCATTTTAGACCATTAATTTCAATTTTAGAGAGAAAAATTTATTTCGTAGCGCTCGTCCGAGGAGGCTCTCATGTTAAGTGTGTCTCGGCCGGAGACGTGTCATCCCGAGATGACACGAGACATCACCACTCTGTTCAACTTGAACTATAACATCATTTTAGACCATTAATTTCAATTTTAGAGAGAAAAATTTATTTCGTAGCGCTCGTCCGAGGAGGCTCTCATGTTAAGTGTGTCTCGGCCGGAGACGTGTCATCCCGAGATGACACGAGACATCACCACTCTGTTCAACTTGAACTATAACATCATTTTAGACCATTAATTTCAATTTTAGAGAGAAAAATTTATTTCGTAGCGCTCGTCCGAGGAGGCTCTCATGTTAAGTGTGTCTCGGCCGGAGACGTGTCATCCCGAGATGACACGAGACATCACCACTCTGTTCAACTTGAACTATAACATCATTTTAGACCATTAATTTCAATTTTAGAGAGAAAAATTTATTTCGTAGCGCTCGTCCGAGGAGGCTCTCATGTTAAGTGTGTCTCGGCCGGAGACGTGTCATCCCGAGATGACACGAGACATCACCACTCTGTTCAACTTGAACTATAACATCATTTTAGACCATTAATTTCAATTTTAGAGAGAAAAATTTATTTCGTAGCGCTCGTCCGAGGAGGCTCTCATGTTAAGTGTGTCTCGGCCGGAGACGTGTCATCCCGAGATGACACGAGACATCACCACTCTGTTCAACTTGAACTATAACATCATTTTAGACCATTAATTTCAATTTTAGAGAGAAAAATTTATTTCGTAGCGCTCGTCCGAGGAGGTCTCATGTTAAGTGTGTCTCGGCCGGAGACGTGTCATCCCGAGATGACACGAGACATCACCACTCTGTTCAACTTGAACTATAACATCATTTTAGACCATTAATTTCAATTTTAGAGAGAAAAATTTATTTCGTAGCGCTCGTCCGAGGAGGCTCTCATGTTAAGTGTGTCTCGGCCGGAGACGTGTCATCCCGAGATGACACGAGACATCACCACTCTGTTCAACTTGAACTATAACATCATTTTAGACCATTAATTTCAATTTTAGAGAGAAAAATTTATTTCGTAGCGCTCGTCCGAGGAGGTCTCATGTTAAGTGTGTCTCGGCCGGAGACGTGTCATCCCGAGATGACACGAGACATCACCACTCTGTTCAACTTGAACTATAACATCATTTTAGACCATTAATTTCAATTTTAGAGAGAAAAATTTATTTCGTAGCGCTCGTCCGAGGAGGTCTCATGTTAAGTGTGTCTCGGCCGGAGACGTGTCATCCCGAGATGACACGAGACATCACCACTCTGTTCAACTTGAACTATAACATCATTTTAGACCATTAATTTCAATTTTAGAGAGAAAAATTTATTTCGTAGCGCTCGTCCGAGGAGGCTCTCATGTTAAGTGTGTCTCGGCCGGAGACGTGTCATCCCGAGATGACACGAGACATCACCACTCTGTTCAACTTGAACTATAACATCATTTTAGACCATTAATTTCAATTTTAGAGAGAAAAATTTATTTCGTAGCGCTCGTCCGAGGAGGCTCTCATGTTAAGTGTGTCTCGGCCGGAGACGTGTCATCCCGAGATGACACGAGACATCACCACTCTGTTCAACTTGAACTATAACATCATTTTAGACCATTAATTTCAATTTTAGAGAGAAAAATTTATTTCGTAGCGCTCGTCCGAGGAGGCTCTCATGTTAAGTGTGTCTCGGCCGGAGACGTGTCATCCCGAGATGACACGAGACATCACCACTCTGTTCAACTTGAACTATAACATCATTTTAGACCATTAATTTCAATTTTAGAGAGAAAAATTTATTTCGTAGCGCTCGTCCGAGGAGGCTCTCATGTTAAGTGTGTCTCGGCCGGAGACGTGTCATCCCGAGATGACACGAGACATCACCACTCTGTTCAACTTGAACTATAACATCATTTTAGACCATTAATTTCAATTTTAGAGAGAAAAATTTATTTCGTAGCGCTCGTCCGAGGAGGCTCTCATGTTAAGTGTGTCTCGGCCGGAGACGTGTCATCCCGAGATGACACGAGACATCACCACTCTGTTCAACTTGAACTATAACATCATTTTAGACCATTAATTTCAATTTTAGAGAGAAAAATTTATTTCGTAGCGCTCGTCCGAGGAGGCTCTCATGTTAAGTGTGTCTCGGCCGGAGACGTGTCATCCCGAGATGACACGAGACATCACCACTCTGTTCAACTTGAACTATAACATCATTTTAGACCATTAATTTCAATTTTAGAGAGAAAAATTTATTTCGTAGCGCTCGTCCGAGGAGGCTCTCATGTTAAGTGTGTCTCGGCCGGAGACGTGTCATCCCGAGATGACACGAGACATCACCACTCTGTTCAACTTGAACTATAACATCATTTTAGACCATTAATTTCAATTTTAGAGAGAAAAATTTATTTCGTAGCGCTCGTCCGAGGAGGCTCTCATGTTAAGTGTGTCTCGGCCGGAGACGTGTCATCCCGAGATGACACGAGACATCACCACTCTGTTCAACTTGAACTATAACATCATTTTAGACCATTAATTTCAATTTTAGAGAGAAAAATTTATTTCGTAGCGCTCGTCCGAGGAGGCTCTCATGTTAAGTGTGTCTCGGCCGGAGACGTGTCATCCCGAGATGACACGAGACATCACCACTCTGTTCAACTTGAACTATAACATCATTTTAGACCATTAATTTCAATTTTAGAGAGAAAAATTTATTTCGTAGCGCTCGTCCGAGGAGGCTCTCATGTTAAGTGTGTCTCGGCCGGAGACGTGTCATCCCGAGATGACACGAGACATCACCACTCTGTTCAACTTGAACTATAACATCATTTTAGACCATTAATTTCAATTTTAGAGAGAAAAATTTATTTCGTAGCGCTCGTCCGAGGAGGCTCTCATGTTAAGTGTGTCTCGGCCGGAGACGTGTCATCCCGAGATGACACGAGACATCACCACTCTGTTCAACTTGAACTATAACATCATTTTAGACCATTAATTTCAATTTTAGAGAGAAAAATTTATTTCGTAGCGCTCGTCCGAGGAGGCTCTCATGTTAAGTGTGTCTCGGCCGGAGACGTGTCATCCCGAGATGACACGAGACATCACCACTCTGTTCAACTTGAACTATAACATCATTTTAGACCATTAATTTCAATTTTAGAGAGAAAAATTTATTTCGTAGCGCTCGTCCGAGGAGGTCTCATGTTAAGTGTGTCTCGGCCGGAGACGTGTCATCCCGAGATGACACGAGACATCACCACTCTGTTCAACTTGAACTATAACATCATTTTAGACCATTAATTTCAATTTTAGAGAGAAAAATTTATTTCGTAGCGCTCGTCCGAGGAGGCTCTCATGTTAAGTGTGTCTCGGCCGGAGACGTGTCATCCCGAGATGACACGAGACATCACCACTCTGTTCAACTTGAACTATAACATCATTTTAGACCATTAATTTCAATTTTAGAGAGAAAAATTTATTTCGTAGCGCTCGTCCGAGGAGGCTCTCATGTTAAGTGTGTCTCGGCCGGAGACGTGTCATCCCGAGATGACACGAGACATCACCACTCTGTTCAACTTGAACTATAACATCATTTTAGACCATTAATTTCAATTTTAGAGAGAAAAATTTATTTCGTAGCGCTCGTCCGAGGAGGCTCTCATGTTAAGTGTGTCTCGGCCGGAGACGTGTCATCCCGAGATGACACGAGACATCACCACTCTGTTCAACTTGAACTATAACATCATTTTAGACCATTAATTTCAATTTTAGAGAGAAAAATTTATTTCGTAGCGCTCGTCCGAGGAGGCTCTCATGTTAAGTGTGTCTCGGCCGGAGACGTGTCATCCCGAGATGACACGAGACATCACCACTCTGTTCAACTTGAACTATAACATCATTTTAGACCATTAATTTCAATTTTAGAGAGAAAAATTTATTTCGTAGCGCTCGTCCGAGGAGGCTCTCATGTTAAGTGTGTCTCGGCCGGAGACGTGTCATCCCGAGATGACACGAGACATCACCACTCTGTTCAACTTGAACTATAACATCATTTTAGACCATTAATTTCAATTTTAGAGAGAAAAATTTATTTCGTAGCGCTCGTCCGAGGAGGCTCTCATGTTAAGTGTGTCTCGGCCGGAGACGTGTCATCCCGAGATGACACGAGACATCACCACTCTGTTCAACTTGAACTATAACATCATTTTAGACCATTAATTTCAATTTTAGAGAGAAAAATTTATTTCGTAGCGCTCGTCCGAGGAGGCTCTCATGTTAAGTGTGTCTCGGCCGGAGACGTGTCATCCCGAGATGACACGAGACATCACCACTCTGTTCAACTTGAACTATAACATCATTTTAGACCATTAATTTCAATTTTAGAGAGAAAAATTTATTTCGTAGCGCTCGTCCGAGGAGGCTCTCATGTTAAGTGTGTCTCGGCCGGAGACGTGTCATCCCGAGATGACACGAGACATCACCACTCTGTTCAACTTGAACTATAACATCATTTTAGACCATTAATTTCAATTTTAGAGAGAAAAATTTATTTCGTAGCGCTCGTCCGAGGAGGCTCTCATGTTAAGTGTGTCTCGGCCGGAGACGTGTCATCCCGAGATGACACGAGACATCACCACTCTGTTCAACTTGAACTATAACATCATTTTAGACCATTAATTTCAATTTTAGAGAGAAAAATTTATTTCGTAGCGCTCGTCCGAGGAGGCTCTCATGTTAAGTGTGTCTCGGCCGGAGACGTGTCATCCCGAGATGACACGAGACATCACCACTCTGTTCAACTTGAACTATAACATCATTTTAGACCATTAATTTCAATTTTAGAGAGAAAAATTTATTTCGTAGCGCTCGTCCGAGGAGGCTCTCATGTTAAGTGTGTCTCGGCCGGAGACGTGTCATCCCGAGATGACACGAGACATCACCACTCTGTTCAACTTGAACTATAACATCATTTTAGACCATTAATTTCAATTTTAGAGAGAAAAATTTATTTCGTAGCGCTCGTCCGAGGAGGCTCTCATGTTAAGTGTGTCTCGGCCGGAGACGTGTCATCCCGAGATGACACGAGACATCACCACTCTGTTCAACTTGAACTATAACATCATTTTAGACCATTAATTTCAATTTTAGAGAGAAAAATTTATTTCGTAGCGCTCGTCCGAGGAGGCTCTCATGTTAAGTGTGTCTCGGCCGGAGACGTGTCATCCCGAGATGACACGAGACATCACCACTCTGTTCAACTTGAACTATAACATCATTTTAGACCATTAATTTCAATTTTAGAGAGAAAAATTTATTTCGTAGCGCTCGTCCGAGGAGGCTCTCATGTTAAGTGTGTCTCGGCCGGAGACGTGTCATCCCGAGATGACACGAGACATCACCACTCTGTTCAACTTGAACTATAACATCATTTTAGACCATTAATTTCAATTTTAGAGAGAAAAATTTATTTCGTAGCGCTCGTCCGAGGAGGCTCTCATGTTAAGTGTGTCTCGGCCGGAGACGTGTCATCCCGAGATGACACGAGACATCACCACTCTGTTCAACTTGAACTATAACATCATTTTAGACCATTAATTTCAATTTTAGAGAGAAAAATTTATTTCGTAGCGCTCGTCCGAGGAGGCTCTCATGTTAAGTGTGTCTCGGCCGGAGACGTGTCATCCCGAGATGACACGAGACATCACCACTCTGTTCAACTTGAACTATAACATCATTTTAGACCATTAATTTCAATTTTAGAGAGAAAAATTTATTTCGTAGCGCTCGTCCGAGGAGGCTCTCATGTTAAGTGTGTCTCGGCCGGAGACGTGTCATCCCGAGATGACACGAGACATCACCACTCTGTTCAACTTGAACTATAACATCATTTTAGACCATTAATTTCAATTTTAGAGAGAAAAATTTATTTCGTAGCGCTCGTCCGAGGAGGCTCTCATGTTAAGTGTGTCTCGGCCGGAGACGTGTCATCCCGAGATGACACGAGACATCACCACTCTGTTCAACTTGAACTATAACATCATTTTAGACCATTAATTTCAATTTTAGAGAGAAAAATTTATTTCGTAGCGCTCGTCCGAGGAGGCTCTCATGTTAAGTGTGTCTCGGCCGGAGACGTGTCATCCCGAGATGACACGAGACATCACCACTCTGTTCAACTTGAACTATAACATCATTTTAGACCATTAATTTCAATTTTAGAGAGAAAAATTTATTTCGTAGCGCTCGTCCGAGGAGGCTCTCATGTTAAGTGTGTCTCGGCCGGAGACGTGTCATCCCGAGATGACACGAGACATCACCACTCTGTTCAACTTGAACTATAACATCATTTTAGACCATTAATTTCAATTTTAGAGAGAAAAATTTATTTCGTAGCGCTCGTCCGAGGAGGCTCTCATGTTAAGTGTGTCTCGGCCGGAGACGTGTCATCCCGAGATGACACGAGACATCACCACTCTGTTCAACTTGAACTATAACATCATTTTAGACCATTAATTTCAATTTTAGAGAGAAAAATTTATTTCGTAGCGCTCGTCCGAGGAGGCTCTCATGTTAAGTGTGTCTCGGCCGGAGACGTGTCATCCCGAGATGACACGAGACATCACCACTCTGTTCAACTTGAACTATAACATCATTTTAGACCATTAATTTCAATTTTAGAGAGAAAAATTTATTTCGTAGCGCTCGTCCGAGGAGGCTCTCATGTTAAGTGTGTCTCGGCCGGAGACGTGTCATCCCGAGATGACACGAGACATCACCACTCTGTTCAACTTGAACTATAACATCATTTTAGACCATTAATTTCAATTTTAGAGAGAAAAATTTATTTCGTAGCGCTCGTCCGAGGAGGCTCTCATGTTAAGTGTGTCTCGGCCGGAGACGTGTCATCCCGAGATGACACGAGACATCACCACTCTGTTCAACTTGAACTATAACATCATTTTAGACCATTAATTTCAATTTTAGAGAGAAAAATTTATTTCGTAGCGCTCGTCCGAGGAGGCTCTCATGTTAAGTGTGTCTCGGCCGGAGACGTGTCATCCCGAGATGACACGAGACATCACCACTCTGTTCAACTTGAACTATAACATCATTTTAGACCATTAATTTCAATTTTAGAGAGAAAAATTTATTTCGTAGCGCTCGTCCGAGGAGGCTCTCATGTTAAGTGTGTCTCGGCCGGAGACGTGTCATCCCGAGATGACACGAGACATCACCACTCTGTTCAACTTGAACTATAACATCATTTTAGACCATTAATTTCAATTTTAGAGAGAAAAATTTATTTCGTAGCGCTCGTCCGAGGAGGCTCTCATGTTAAGTGTGTCTCGGCCGGAGACGTGTCATCCCGAGATGACACGAGACATCACCACTCTGTTCAACTTGAACTATAACATCATTTTAGACCATTAATTTCAATTTTAGAGAGAAAAATTTATTTCGTAGCGCTCGTCCGAGGAGGCTCTCATGTTAAGTGTGTCTCGGCCGGAGACGTGTCATCCCGAGATGACACGAGACATCACCACTCTGTTCAACTTGAACTATAACATCATTTTAGACCATTAATTTCAATTTTAGAGAGAAAAATTTATTTCGTAGCGCTCGTCCGAGGAGGCTCTCATGTTAAGTGTGTCTCGGCCGGAGACGTGTCATCCCGAGATGACACGAGACATCACCACTCTGTTCAACTTGAACTATAACATCATTTTAGACCATTAATTTCAATTTTAGAGAGAAAAATTTATTTCGTAGCGCTCGTCCGAGGAGGCTCTCATGTTAAGTGTGTCTCGGCCGGAGACGTGTCATCCCGAGATGACACGAGACATCACCACTCTGTTCAACTTGAACTATAACATCATTTTAGACCATTAATTTCAATTTTAGAGAGAAAAATTTATTTCGTAGCGCTCGTCCGAGGAGGCTCTCATGTTAAGTGTGTCTCGGCCGGAGACGTGTCATCCCGAGATGACACGAGACATCACCACTCTGTTCAACTTGAACTATAACATCATTTTAGACCATTAATTTCAATTTTAGAGAGAAAAATTTATTTCGTAGCGCTCGTCCGAGGAGGCTCTCATGTTAAGTGTGTCTCGGCCGGAGACGTGTCATCCCGAGATGACACGAGACATCACCACTCTGTTCAACTTGAACTATAACATCATTTTAGACCATTAATTTCAATTTTAGAGAGAAAAATTTATTTCGTAGCGCTCGTCCGAGGAGGCTCTCATGTTAAGTGTGTCTCGGCCGGAGACGTGTCATCCCGAGATGACACGAGACATCACCACTCTGTTCAACTTGAACTATAACATCATTTTAGACCATTAATTTCAATTTTAGAGAGAAAAATTTATTTCGTAGCGCTCGTCCGAGGAGGCTCTCATGTTAAGTGTGTCTCGGCCGGAGACGTGTCATCCCGAGATGACACGAGACATCACCACTCTGTTCAACTTGAACTATAACATCATTTTAGACCATTAATTTCAATTTTAGAGAGAAAAATTTATTTCGTAGCGCTCGTCCGAGGAGGCTCTCATGTTAAGTGTGTCTCGGCCGGAGACGTGTCATCCCGAGATGACACGAGACATCACCACTCTGTTCAACTTGAACTATAACATCATTTTAGACCATTAATTTCAATTTTAGAGAGAAAAATTTATTTCGTAGCGCTCGTCCGAGGAGGCTCTCATGTTAAGTGTGTCTCGGCCGGAGACGTGTCATCCCGAGATGACACGAGACATCACCACTCTGTTCAACTTGAACTATAACATCATTTTAGACCATTAATTTCAATTTTAGAGAGAAAAATTTATTTCGTAGCGCTCGTCCGAGGAGGCTCTCATGTTAAGTGTGTCTCGGCCGGAGACGTGTCATCCCGAGATGACACGAGACATCACCACTCTGTTCAACTTGAACTATAACATCATTTTAGACCATTAATTTCAATTTTAGAGAGAAAAATTTATTTCGTAGCGCTCGTCCGAGGAGGCTCTCATGTTAAGTGTGTCTCGGCCGGAGACGTGTCATCCCGAGATGACACGAGACATCACCACTCTGTTCAACTTGAACTATAACATCATTTTAGACCATTAATTTCAATTTTAGAGAGAAAAATTTATTTCGTAGCGCTCGTCCGAGGAGGCTCTCATGTTAAGTGTGTCTCGGCCGGAGACGTGTCATCCCGAGATGACACGAGACATCACCACTCTGTTCAACTTGAACTATAACATCATTTTAGACCATTAATTTCAATTTTAGAGAGAAAAATTTATTTCGTAGCGCTCGTCCGAGGAGGCTCTCATGTTAAGTGTGTCTCGGCCGGAGACGTGTCATCCCGAGATGACACGAGACATCACCACTCTGTTCAACTTGAACTATAACATCATTTTAGACCATTAATTTCAATTTTAGAGAGAAAAATTTATTTCGTAGCGCTCGTCCGAGGAGGCTCTCATGTTAAGTGTGTCTCGGCCGGAGACGTGTCATCCCGAGATGACACGAGACATCACCACTCTGTTCAACTTGAACTATAACATCATTTTAGACCATTAATTTCAATTTTAGAGAGAAAAATTTATTTCGTAGCGCTCGTCCGAGGAGGCTCTCATGTTAAGTGTGTCTCGGCCGGAGACGTGTCATCCCGAGATGACACGAGACATCACCACTCTGTTCAACTTGAACTATAACATCATTTTAGACCATTAATTTCAATTTTAGAGAGAAAAATTTATTTCGTAGCGCTCGTCCGAGGAGGCTCTCATGTTAAGTGTGTCTCGGCCGGAGACGTGTCATCCCGAGATGACACGAGACATCACCACTCTGTTCAACTTGAACTATAACATCATTTTAGACCATTAATTTCAATTTTAGAGAGAAAAATTTATTTCGTAGCGCTCGTCCGAGGAGGCTCTCATGTTAAGTGTGTCTCGGCCGGAGACGTGTCATCCCGAGATGACACGAGACATCACCACTCTGTTCAACTTGAACTATAACATCATTTTAGACCATTAATTTCAATTTTAGAGAGAAAAATTTATTTCGTAGCGCTCGTCCGAGGAGGCTCTCATGTTAAGTGTGTCTCGGCCGGAGACGTGTCATCCCGAGATGACACGAGACATCACCACTCTGTTCAACTTGAACTATAACATCATTTTAGACCATTAATTTCAATTTTAGAGAGAAAAATTTATTTCGTAGCGCTCGTCCGAGGAGGCTCTCATGTTAAGTGTGTCTCGGCCGGAGACGTGTCATCCCGAGATGACACGAGACATCACCACTCTGTTCAACTTGAACTATAACATCATTTTAGACCATTAATTTCAATTTTAGAGAGAAAAATTTATTTCGTAGCGCTCGTCCGAGGAGGCTCTCATGTTAAGTGTGTCTCGGCCGGAGACGTGTCATCCCGAGATGACACGAGACATCACCACTCTGTTCAACTTGAACTATAACATCATTTTAGACCATTAATTTCAATTTTAGAGAGAAAAATTTATTTCGTAGCGCTCGTCCGAGGAGGCTCTCATGTTAAGTGTGTCTCGGCCGGAGACGTGTCATCCCGAGATGACACGAGACATCACCACTCTGTTCAACTTGAACTATAACATCATTTTAGACCATTAATTTCAATTTTAGAGAGAAAAATTTATTTCGTAGCGCTCGTCCGAGGAGGCTCTCATGTTAAGTGTGTCTCGGCCGGAGACGTGTCATCCCGAGATGACACGAGACATCACCACTCTGTTCAACTTGAACTATAACATCATTTTAGACCATTAATTTCAATTTTAGAGAGAAAAATTTATTTCGTAGCGCTCGTCCGAGGAGGCTCTCATGTTAAGTGTGTCTCGGCCGGAGACGTGTCATCCCGAGATGACACGAGACATCACCACTCTGTTCAACTTGAACTATAACATCATTTTAGACCATTAATTTCAATTTTAGAGAGAAAAATTTATTTCGTAGCGCTCGTCCGAGGAGGCTCTCATGTTAAGTGTGTCTCGGCCGGAGACGTGTCATCCCGAGATGACACGAGACATCACCACTCTGTTCAACTTGAACTATAACATCATTTTAGACCATTAATTTCAATTTTAGAGAGAAAAATTTATTTCGTAGCGCTCGTCCGAGGAGGCTCTCATGTTAAGTGTGTCTCGGCCGGAGACGTGTCATCCCGAGATGACACGAGACATCACCACTCTGTTCAACTTGAACTATAACATCATTTTAGACCATTAATTTCAATTTTAGAGAGAAAAATTTATTTCGTAGCGCTCGTCCGAGGAGGCTCTCATGTTAAGTGTGTCTCGGCCGGAGACGTGTCATCCCGAGATGACACGAGACATCACCACTCTGTTCAACTTGAACTATAACATCATTTTAGACCATTAATTTCAATTTTAGAGAGAAAAATTTATTTCGTAGCGCTCGTCCGAGGAGGCTCTCATGTTAAGTGTGTCTCGGCCGGAGACGTGTCATCCCGAGATGACACGAGACATCACCACTCTGTTCAACTTGAACTATAACATCATTTTAGACCATTAATTTCAATTTTAGAGAGAAAAATTTATTTCGTAGCGCTCGTCCGAGGAGGCTCTCATGTTAAGTGTGTCTCGGCCGGAGACGTGTCATCCCGAGATGACACGAGACATCACCACTCTGTTCAACTTGAACTATAACATCATTTTAGACCATTAATTTCAATTTTAGAGAGAAAAATTTATTTCGTAGCGCTCGTCCGAGGAGGCTCTCATGTTAAGTGTGTCTCGGCCGGAGACGTGTCATCCCGAGATGACACGAGACATCACCACTCTGTTCAACTTGAACTATAACATCATTTTAGACCATTAATTTCAATTTTAGAGAGAAAAATTTATTTCGTAGCGCTCGTCCGAGGAGGCTCTCATGTTAAGTGTGTCTCGGCCGGAGACGTGTCATCCCGAGATGACACGAGACATCACCACTCTGTTCAACTTGAACTATAACATCATTTTAGACCATTAATTTCAATTTTAGAGAGAAAAATTTATTTCGTAGCGCTCGTCCGAGGAGGCTCTCATGTTAAGTGTGTCTCGGCCGGAGACGTGTCATCCCGAGATGACACGAGACATCACCACTCTGTTCAACTTGAACTATAACATCATTTTAGACCATTAATTTCAATTTTAGAGAGAAAAATTTATTTCGTAGCGCTCGTCCGAGGAGGCTCTCATGTTAAGTGTGTCTCGGCCGGAGACGTGTCATCCCGAGATGACACGAGACATCACCACTCTGTTCAACTTGAACTATAACATCATTTTAGACCATTAATTTCAATTTTAGAGAGAAAAATTTATTTCGTAGCGCTCGTCCGAGGAGGCTCTCATGTTAAGTGTGTCTCGGCCGGAGACGTGTCATCCCGAGATGACACGAGACATCACCACTCTGTTCAACTTGAACTATAACATCATTTTAGACCATTAATTTCAATTTTAGAGAGAAAAATTTATTTCGTAGCGCTCGTCCGAGGAGGCTCTCATGTTAAGTGTGTCTCGGCCGGAGACGTGTCATCCCGAGATGACACGAGACATCACCACTCTGTTCAACTTGAACTATAACATCATTTTAGACCATTAATTTCAATTTTAGAGAGAAAAATTTATTTCGTAGCGCTCGTCCGAGGAGGCTCTCATGTTAAGTGTGTCTCGGCCGGAGACGTGTCATCCCGAGATGACACGAGACATCACCACTCTGTTCAACTTGAACTATAACATCATTTTAGACCATTAATTTCAATTTTAGAGAGAAAAATTTATTTCGTAGCGCTCGTCCGAGGAGGCTCTCATGTTAAGTGTGTCTCGGCCGGAGACGTGTCATCCCGAGATGACACGAGACATCACCACTCTGTTCAACTTGAACTATAACATCATTTTAGACCATTAATTTCAATTTTAGAGAGAAAAATTTATTTCGTAGCGCTCGTCCGAGGAGGCTCTCATGTTAAGTGTGTCTCGGCCGGAGACGTGTCATCCCGAGATGACACGAGACATCACCACTCTGTTCAACTTGAACTATAACATCATTTTAGACCATTAATTTCAATTTTAGAGAGAAAAATTTATTTCGTAGCGCTCGTCCGAGGAGGCTCTCATGTTAAGTGTGTCTCGGCCGGAGACGTGTCATCCCGAGATGACACGAGACATCACCACTCTGTTCAACTTGAACTATAACATCATTTTAGACCATTAATTTCAATTTTAGAGAGAAAAATTTATTTCGTAGCGCTCGTCCGAGGAGGCTCTCATGTTAAGTGTGTCTCGGCCGGAGACGTGTCATCCCGAGATGACACGAGACATCACCACTCTGTTCAACTTGAACTATAACATCATTTTAGACCATTAATTTCAATTTTAGAGAGAAAAATTTATTTCGTAGCGCTCGTCCGAGGAGGCTCTCATGTTAAGTGTGTCTCGGCCGGAGACGTGTCATCCCGAGATGACACGAGACATCACCACTCTGTTCAACTTGAACTATAACATCATTTTAGACCATTAATTTCAATTTTAGAGAGAAAAATTTATTTCGTAGCGCTCGTCCGAGGAGGCTCTCATGTTAAGTGTGTCTCGGCCGGAGACGTGTCATCCCGAGATGACACGAGACATCACCACTCTGTTCAACTTGAACTATAACATCATTTTAGACCATTAATTTCAATTTTAGAGAGAAAAATTTATTTCGTAGCGCTCGTCCGAGGAGGCTCTCATGTTAAGTGTGTCTCGGCCGGAGACGTGTCATCCCGAGATGACACGAGACATCACCACTCTGTTCAACTTGAACTATAACATCATTTTAGACCATTAATTTCAATTTTAGAGAGAAAAATTTATTTCGTAGCGCTCGTCCGAGGAGGCTCTCATGTTAAGTGTGTCTCGGCCGGAGACGTGTCATCCCGAGATGACACGAGACATCACCACTCTGTTCAACTTGAACTATAACATCATTTTAGACCATTAATTTCAATTTTAGAGAGAAAAATTTATTTCGTAGCGCTCGTCCGAGGAGGCTCTCATGTTAAGTGTGTCTCGGCCGGAGACGTGTCATCCCGAGATGACACGAGACATCACCACTCTGTTCAACTTGAACTATAACATCATTTTAGACCATTAATTTCAATTTTAGAGAGAAAAATTTATTTCGTAGCGCTCGTCCGAGGAGGCTCTCATGTTAAGTGTGTCTCGGCCGGAGACGTGTCATCCCGAGATGACACGAGACATCACCACTCTGTTCAACTTGAACTATAACATCATTTTAGACCATTAATTTCAATTTTAGAGAGAAAAATTTATTTCGTAGCGCTCGTCCGAGGAGGCTCTCATGTTAAGTGTGTCTCGGCCGGAGACGTGTCATCCCGAGATGACACGAGACATCACCACTCTGTTCAACTTGAACTATAACATCATTTTAGACCATTAATTTCAATTTTAGAGAGAAAAATTTATTTCGTAGCGCTCGTCCGAGGAGGCTCTCATGTTAAGTGTGTCTCGGCCGGAGACGTGTCATCCCGAGATGACACGAGACATCACCACTCTGTTCAACTTGAACTATAACATCATTTTAGACCATTAATTTCAATTTTAGAGAGAAAAATTTATTTCGTAGCGCTCGTCCGAGGAGGCTCTCATGTTAAGTGTGTCTCGGCCGGAGACGTGTCATCCCGAGATGACACGAGACATCACCACTCTGTTCAACTTGAACTATAACATCATTTTAGACCATTAATTTCAATTTTAGAGAGAAAAATTTATTTCGTAGCGCTCGTCCGAGGAGGCTCTCATGTTAAGTGTGTCTCGGCCGGAGACGTGTCATCCCGAGATGACACGAGACATCACCACTCTGTTCAACTTGAACTATAACATCATTTTAGACCATTAATTTCAATTTTAGAGAGAAAAATTTATTTCGTAGCGCTCGTCCGAGGAGGCTCTCATGTTAAGTGTGTCTCGGCCGGAGACGTGTCATCCCGAGATGACACGAGACATCACCACTCTGTTCAACTTGAACTATAACATCATTTTAGACCATTAATTTCAATTTTAGAGAGAAAAATTTATTTCGTAGCGCTCGTCCGAGGAGGCTCTCATGTTAAGTGTGTCTCGGCCGGAGACGTGTCATCCCGAGATGACACGAGACATCACCACTCTGTTCAACTTGAACTATAACATCATTTTAGACCATTAATTTCAATTTTAGAGAGAAAAATTTATTTCGTAGCGCTCGTCCGAGGAGGCTCTCATGTTAAGTGTGTCTCGGCCGGAGACGTGTCATCCCGAGATGACACGAGACATCACCACTCTGTTCAACTTGAACTATAACATCATTTTAGACCATTAATTTCAATTTTAGAGAGAAAAATTTATTTCGTAGCGCTCGTCCGAGGAGGCTCTCATGTTAAGTGTGTCTCGGCCGGAGACGTGTCATCCCGAGATGACACGAGACATCACCACTCTGTTCAACTTGAACTATAACATCATTTTAGACCATTAATTTCAATTTTAGAGAGAAAAATTTATTTCGTAGCGCTCGTCCGAGGAGGCTCTCATGTTAAGTGTGTCTCGGCCGGAGACGTGTCATCCCGAGATGACACGAGACATCACCACTCTGTTCAACTTGAACTATAACATCATTTTAGACCATTAATTTCAATTTTAGAGAGAAAAATTTATTTCGTAGCGCTCGTCCGAGGAGGCTCTCATGTTAAGTGTGTCTCGGCCGGAGACGTGTCATCCCGAGATGACACGAGACATCACCACTCTGTTCAACTTGAACTATAACATCATTTTAGACCATTAATTTCAATTTTAGAGAGAAAAATTTATTTCGTAGCGCTCGTCCGAGGAGGCTCTCATGTTAAGTGTGTCTCGGCCGGAGACGTGTCATCCCGAGATGACACGAGACATCACCACTCTGTTCAACTTGAACTATAACATCATTTTAGACCATTAATTTCAATTTTAGAGAGAAAAATTTATTTCGTAGCGCTCGTCCGAGGAGGCTCTCATGTTAAGTGTGTCTCGGCCGGAGACGTGTCATCCCGAGATGACACGAGACATCACCACTCTGTTCAACTTGAACTATAACATCATTTTAGACCATTAATTTCAATTTTAGAGAGAAAAATTTATTTCGTAGCGCTCGTCCGAGGAGGCTCTCATGTTAAGTGTGTCTCGGCCGGAGACGTGTCATCCCGAGATGACACGAGACATCACCACTCTGTTCAACTTGAACTATAACATCATTTTAGACCATTAATTTCAATTTTAGAGAGAAAAATTTATTTCGTAGCGCTCGTCCGAGGAGGCTCTCATGTTAAGTGTGTCTCGGCCGGAGACGTGTCATCCCGAGATGACACGAGACATCACCACTCTGTTCAACTTGAACTATAACATCATTTTAGACCATTAATTTCAATTTTAGAGAGAAAAATTTATTTCGTAGCGCTCGTCCGAGGAGGCTCTCATGTTAAGTGTGTCTCGGCCGGAGACGTGTCATCCCGAGATGACACGAGACATCACCACTCTGTTCAACTTGAACTATAACATCATTTTAGACCATTAATTTCAATTTTAGAGAGAAAAATTTATTTCGTAGCGCTCGTCCGAGGAGGCTCTCATGTTAAGTGTGTCTCGGCCGGAGACGTGTCATCCCGAGATGACACGAGACATCACCACTCTGTTCAACTTGAACTATAACATCATTTTAGACCATTAATTTCAATTTTAGAGAGAAAAATTTATTTCGTAGCGCTCGTCCGAGGAGGCTCTCATGTTAAGTGTGTCTCGGCCGGAGACGTGTCATCCCGAGATGACACGAGACATCACCACTCTGTTCAACTTGAACTATAACATCATTTTAGACCATTAATTTCAATTTTAGAGAGAAAAATTTATTTCGTAGCGCTCGTCCGAGGAGGCTCTCATGTTAAGTGTGTCTCGGCCGGAGACGTGTCATCCCGAGATGACACGAGACATCACCACTCTGTTCAACTTGAACTATAACATCATTTTAGACCATTAATTTCAATTTTAGAGAGAAAAATTTATTTCGTAGCGCTCGTCCGAGGAGGCTCTCATGTTAAGTGTGTCTCGGCCGGAGACGTGTCATCCCGAGATGACACGAGACATCACCACTCTGTTCAACTTGAACTATAACATCATTTTAGACCATTAATTTCAATTTTAGAGAGAAAAATTTATTTCGTAGCGCTCGTCCGAGGAGGCTCTCATGTTAAGTGTGTCTCGGCCGGAGACGTGTCATCCCGAGATGACACGAGACATCACCACTCTGTTCAACTTGAACTATAACATCATTTTAGACCATTAATTTCAATTTTAGAGAGAAAAATTTATTTCGTAGCGCTCGTCCGAGGAGGCTCTCATGTTAAGTGTGTCTCGGCCGGAGACGTGTCATCCCGAGATGACACGAGACATCACCACTCTGTTCAACTTGAACTATAACATCATTTTAGACCATTAATTTCAATTTTAGAGAGAAAAATTTATTTCGTAGCGCTCGTCCGAGGAGGCTCTCATGTTAAGTGTGTCTCGGCCGGAGACGTGTCATCCCGAGATGACACGAGACATCACCACTCTGTTCAACTTGAACTATAACATCATTTTAGACCATTAATTTCAATTTTAGAGAGAAAAATTTATTTCGTAGCGCTCGTCCGAGGAGGCTCTCATGTTAAGTGTGTCTCGGCCGGAGACGTGTCATCCCGAGATGACACGAGACATCACCACTCTGTTCAACTTGAACTATAACATCATTTTAGACCATTAATTTCAATTTTAGAGAGAAAAATTTATTTCGTAGCGCTCGTCCGAGGAGGCTCTCATGTTAAGTGTGTCTCGGCCGGAGACGTGTCATCCCGAGATGACACGAGACATCACCACTCTGTTCAACTTGAACTATAACATCATTTTAGACCATTAATTTCAATTTTAGAGAGAAAAATTTATTTCGTAGCGCTCGTCCGAGGAGGCTCTCATGTTAAGTGTGTCTCGGCCGGAGACGTGTCATCCCGAGATGACACGAGACATCACCACTCTGTTCAACTTGAACTATAACATCATTTTAGACCATTAATTTCAATTTTAGAGAGAAAAATTTATTTCGTAGCGCTCGTCCGAGGAGGCTCTCATGTTAAGTGTGTCTCGGCCGGAGACGTGTCATCCCGAGATGACACGAGACATCACCACTCTGTTCAACTTGAACTATAACATCATTTTAGACCATTAATTTCAATTTTAGAGAGAAAAATTTATTTCGTAGCGCTCGTCCGAGGAGGCTCTCATGTTAAGTGTGTCTCGGCCGGAGACGTGTCATCCCGAGATGACACGAGACATCACCACTCTGTTCAACTTGAACTATAACATCATTTTAGACCATTAATTTCAATTTTAGAGAGAAAAATTTATTTCGTAGCGCTCGTCCGAGGAGGCTCTCATGTTAAGTGTGTCTCGGCCGGAGACGTGTCATCCCGAGATGACACGAGACATCACCACTCTGTTCAACTTGAACTATAACATCATTTTAGACCATTAATTTCAATTTTAGAGAGAAAAATTTATTTCGTAGCGCTCGTCCGAGGAGGCTCTCATGTTAAGTGTGTCTCGGCCGGAGACGTGTCATCCCGAGATGACACGAGACATCACCACTCTGTTCAACTTGAACTATAACATCATTTTAGACCATTAATTTCAATTTTAGAGAGAAAAATTTATTTCGTAGCGCTCGTCCGAGGAGGCTCTCATGTTAAGTGTGTCTCGGCCGGAGACGTGTCATCCCGAGATGACACGAGACATCACCACTCTGTTCAACTTGAACTATAACATCATTTTAGACCATTAATTTCAATTTTAGAGAGAAAAATTTATTTCGTAGCGCTCGTCCGAGGAGGCTCTCATGTTAAGTGTGTCTCGGCCGGAGACGTGTCATCCCGAGATGACACGAGACATCACCACTCTGTTCAACTTGAACTATAACATCATTTTAGACCATTAATTTCAATTTTAGAGAGAAAAATTTATTTCGTAGCGCTCGTCCGAGGAGGCTCTCATGTTAAGTGTGTCTCGGCCGGAGACGTGTCATCCCGAGATGACACGAGACATCACCACTCTGTTCAACTTGAACTATAACATCATTTTAGACCATTAATTTCAATTTTAGAGAGAAAAATTTATTTCGTAGCGCTCGTCCGAGGAGGCTCTCATGTTAAGTGTGTCTCGGCCGGAGACGTGTCATCCCGAGATGACACGAGACATCACCACTCTGTTCAACTTGAACTATAACATCATTTTAGACCATTAATTTCAATTTTAGAGAGAAAAATTTATTTCGTAGCGCTCGTCCGAGGAGGCTCTCATGTTAAGTGTGTCTCGGCCGGAGACGTGTCATCCCGAGATGACACGAGACATCACCACTCTGTTCAACTTGAACTATAACATCATTTTAGACCATTAATTTCAATTTTAGAGAGAAAAATTTATTTCGTAGCGCTCGTCCGAGGAGGCTCTCATGTTAAGTGTGTCTCGGCCGGAGACGTGTCATCCCGAGATGACACGAGACATCACCACTCTGTTCAACTTGAACTATAACATCATTTTAGACCATTAATTTCAATTTTAGAGAGAAAAATTTATTTCGTAGCGCTCGTCCGAGGAGGCTCTCATGTTAAGTGTGTCTCGGCCGGAGACGTGTCATCCCGAGATGACACGAGACATCACCACTCTGTTCAACTTGAACTATAACATCATTTTAGACCATTAATTTCAATTTTAGAGAGAAAAATTTATTTCGTAGCGCTCGTCCGAGGAGGCTCTCATGTTAAGTGTGTCTCGGCCGGAGACGTGTCATCCCGAGATGACACGAGACATCACCACTCTGTTCAACTTGAACTATAACATCATTTTAGACCATTAATTTCAATTTTAGAGAGAAAAATTTATTTCGTAGCGCTCGTCCGAGGAGGCTCTCATGTTAAGTGTGTCTCGGCCGGAGACGTGTCATCCCGAGATGACACGAGACATCACCACTCTGTTCAACTTGAACTATAACATCATTTTAGACCATTAATTTCAATTTTAGAGAGAAAAATTTATTTCGTAGCGCTCGTCCGAGGAGGCTCTCATGTTAAGTGTGTCTCGGCCGGAGACGTGTCATCCCGAGATGACACGAGACATCACCACTCTGTTCAACTTGAACTATAACATCATTTTAGACCATTAATTTCAATTTTAGAGAGAAAAATTTATTTCGTAGCGCTCGTCCGAGGAGGCTCTCATGTTAAGTGTGTCTCGGCCGGAGACGTGTCATCCCGAGATGACACGAGACATCACCACTCTGTTCAACTTGAACTATAACATCATTTTAGACCATTAATTTCAATTTTAGAGAGAAAAATTTATTTCGTAGCGCTCGTCCGAGGAGGCTCTCATGTTAAGTGTGTCTCGGCCGGAGACGTGTCATCCCGAGATGACACGAGACATCACCACTCTGTTCAACTTGAACTATAACATCATTTTAGACCATTAATTTCAATTTTAGAGAGAAAAATTTATTTCGTAGCGCTCGTCCGAGGAGGCTCTCATGTTAAGTGTGTCTCGGCCGGAGACGTGTCATCCCGAGATGACACGAGACATCACCACTCTGTTCAACTTGAACTATAACATCATTTTAGACCATTAATTTCAATTTTAGAGAGAAAAATTTATTTCGTAGCGCTCGTCCGAGGAGGCTCTCATGTTAAGTGTGTCTCGGCCGGAGACGTGTCATCCCGAGATGACACGAGACATCACCACTCTGTTCAACTTGAACTATAACATCATTTTAGACCATTAATTTCAATTTTAGAGAGAAAAATTTATTTCGTAGCGCTCGTCCGAGGAGGCTCTCATGTTAAGTGTGTCTCGGCCGGAGACGTGTCATCCCGAGATGACACGAGACATCACCACTCTGTTCAACTTGAACTATAACATCATTTTAGACCATTAATTTCAATTTTAGAGAGAAAAATTTATTTCGTAGCGCTCGTCCGAGGAGGCTCTCATGTTAAGTGTGTCTCGGCCGGAGACGTGTCATCCCGAGATGACACGAGACATCACCACTCTGTTCAACTTGAACTATAACATCATTTTAGACCATTAATTTCAATTTTAGAGAGAAAAATTTATTTCGTAGCGCTCGTCCGAGGAGGCTCTCATGTTAAGTGTGTCTCGGCCGGAGACGTGTCATCCCGAGATGACACGAGACATCACCACTCTGTTCAACTTGAACTATAACATCATTTTAGACCATTAATTTCAATTTTAGAGAGAAAAATTTATTTCGTAGCGCTCGTCCGAGGAGGTCTCATGTTAAGTGTGTCTCGGCCGGAGACGTGTCATCCCGAGATGACACGAGACATCACCACTCTGTTCAACTTGAACTATAACATCATTTTAGACCATTAATTTCAATTTTAGAGAGAAAAATTTATTTCGTAGCGCTCGTCCGAGGAGGTCTCATGTTAAGTGTGTCTCGGCCGGAGACGTGTCATCCCGAGATGACACGAGACATCACCACTCTGTTCAACTTGAACTATAACATCATTTTAGACCATTAATTTCAATTTTAGAGAGAAAAATTTATTTCGTAGCGCTCGTCCGAGGAGGTCTCATGTTAAGTGTGTCTCGGCCGGAGACGTGTCATCCCGAGATGACACGAGACATCACCACTCTGTTCAACTTGAACTATAACATCATTTTAGACCATTAATTTCAATTTTAGAGAGAAAAATTTATTTCGTAGCGCTCGTCCGAGGAGGTCTCATGTTAAGTGTGTCTCGGCCGGAGACGTGTCATCCCGAGATGACACGAGACATCACCACTCTGTTCAACTTGAACTATAACATCATTTTAGACCATTAATTTCAATTTTAGAGAGAAAAATTTATTTCGTAGCGCTCGTCCGAGGAGGTCTCATGTTAAGTGTGTCTCGGCCGGAGACGTGTCATCCCGAGATGACACGAGACATCACCACTCTGTTCAACTTGAACTATAACATCATTTTAGACCATTAATTTCAATTTTAGAGAGAAAAATTTATTTCGTAGCGCTCGTCCGAGGAGGTCTCATGTTAAGTGTGTCTCGGCCGGAGACGTGTCATCCCGAGATGACACGAGACATCACCACTCTGTTCAACTTGAACTATAACATCATTTTAGACCATTAATTTCAATTTTAGAGAGAAAAATTTATTTCGTAGCGCTCGTCCGAGGAGGTCTCATGTTAAGTGTGTCTCGGCCGGAGACGTGTCATCCCGAGATGACACGAGACATCACCACTCTGTTCAACTTGAACTATAACATCATTTTAGACCATTAATTTCAATTTTAGAGAGAAAAATTTATTTCGTAGCGCTCGTCCGAGGAGGTCTCATGTTAAGTGTGTCTCGGCCGGAGACGTGTCATCCCGAGATGACACGAGACATCACCACTCTGTTCAACTTGAACTATAACATCATTTTAGACCATTAATTTCAATTTTAGAGAGAAAAATTTATTTCGTAGCGCTCGTCCGAGGAGGCTCTCATGTTAAGTGTGTCTCGGCCGGAGACGTGTCATCCCGAGATGACACGAGACATCACCACTCTGTTCAACTTGAACTATAACATCATTTTAGACCATTAATTTCAATTTTAGAGAGAAAAATTTATTTCGTAGCGCTCGTCCGAGGAGGCTCTCATGTTAAGTGTGTCTCGGCCGGAGACGTGTCATCCCGAGATGACACGAGACATCACCACTCTGTTCAACTTGAACTATAACATCATTTTAGACCATTAATTTCAATTTTAGAGAGAAAAATTTATTTCGTAGCGCTCGTCCGAGGAGGCTCTCATGTTAAGTGTGTCTCGGCCGGAGACGTGTCATCCCGAGATGACACGAGACATCACCACTCTGTTCAACTTGAACTATAACATCATTTTAGACCATTAATTTCAATTTTAGAGAGAAAAATTTATTTCGTAGCGCTCGTCCGAGGAGGTCTCATGTTAAGTGTGTCTCGGCCGGAGACGTGTCATCCCGAGATGACACGAGACATCACCACTCTGTTCAACTTGAACTATAACATCATTTTAGACCATTAATTTCAATTTTAGAGAGAAAAATTTATTTCGTAGCGCTCGTCGAGGAGGAGGCTCTCATGTTAAGTGTGTCTCGGCCGGAGACGTGTCATCCCGAGATGACACGAGACATCACCACTCTGTTCAACTTGAACTATAACATCATTTTAGACCATTAATTTCAATTTTAGAGAGAAAAATTTATTTCGTAGCGCTCGTCCGAGGAGGCTCTCATGTTAAGTGTGTCTCGGCCGGAGACGTGTCATCCCGAGATGACACGAGACATCACCACTCTGTTCAACTTGAACTATAACATCATTTTAGACCATTAATTTCAATTTTAGAGAGAAAAATTTATTTCGTAGCGCTCGTCCGAGGAGGCTCTCATGTTAAGTGTGTCTCGGCCGGAGACGTGTCATCCCGAGATGACACGAGACATCACCACTCTGTTCAACTTGAACTATAACATCATTTTAGACCATTAATTTCAATTTTAGAGAGAAAAATTTATTTCGTAGCGCTCGTCCGAGGAGGCTCTCATGTTAAGTGTGTCTCGGCCGGAGACGTGTCATCCCGAGATGACACGAGACATCACCACTCTGTTCAACTTGAACTATAACATCATTTTAGACCATTAATTTCAATTTTAGAGAGAAAAATTTATTTCGTAGCGCTCGTCCGAGGAGGCTCTCATGTTAAGTGTGTCTCGGCCGGAGACGTGTCATCCCGAGATGACACGAGACATCACCACTCTGTTCAACTTGAACTATAACATCATTTTAGACCATTAATTTCAATTTTAGAGAGAAAAATTTATTTCGTAGCGCTCGTCCGAGGAGGAGGCTCTCATGTTAAGTGTGTCTCGGCCGGAGACGTGTCATCCCGAGATGACACGAGACATCACCACTCTGTTCAACTTGAACTATAACATCATTTTAGACCATTAATTTCAATTTTAGAGAGAAAAATTTATTTCGTAGCGCTCGTCCGAGGAGGCTCTCATGTTAAGTGTGTCTCGGCCGGAGACGTGTCATCCCGAGATGACACGAGACATCACCACTCTGTTCAACTTGAACTATAACATCATTTTAGACCATTAATTTCAATTTTAGAGAGAAAAATTTATTTCGTAGCGCTCGTCCGAGGAGGCTCTCATGTTAAGTGTGTCTCGGCCGGAGACGTGTCATCCCGAGATGACACGAGACATCACCACTCTGTTCAACTTGAACTATAACATCATTTTAGACCATTAATTTCAATTTTAGAGAGAAAAATTTATTTCGTAGCGCTCGTCCGAGGAGGCTCTCATGTTAAGTGTGTCTCGGCCGGAGACGTGTCATCCCGAGATGACACGAGACATCACCACTCTGTTCAACTTGAACTATAACATCATTTTAGACCATTAATTTCAATTTTAGAGAGAAAAATTTATTTCGTAGCGCTCGTCCGAGGAGGCTCTCATGTTAAGTGTGTCTCGGCCGGAGACGTGTCATCCCGAGATGACACGAGACATCACCACTCTGTTCAACTTGAACTATAACATCATTTTAGACCATTAATTTCAATTTTAGAGAGAAAAATTTATTTCGTAGCGCTCGTCCGAGGAGGCTCTCATGTTAAGTGTGTCTCGGCCGGAGACGTGTCATCCCGAGATGACACGAGACATCACCACTCTGTTCAACTTGAACTATAACATCATTTTAGACCATTAATTTCAATTTTAGAGAGAAAAATTTATTTCGTAGCGCTCGTCCGAGGAGGCTCTCATGTTAAGTGTGTCTCGGCCGGAGACGTGTCATCCCGAGATGACACGAGACATCACCACTCTGTTCAACTTGAACTATAACATCATTTTAGACCATTAATTTCAATTTTAGAGAGAAAAATTTATTTCGTAGCGCTCGTCCGAGGAGGCTCTCATGTTAAGTGTGTCTCGGCCGGAGACGTGTCATCCCGAGATGACACGAGACATCACCACTCTGTTCAACTTGAACTATAACATCATTTTAGACCATTAATTTCAATTTTAGAGAGAAAAATTTATTTCGTAGCGCTCGTCCGAGGAGGCTCTCATGTTAAGTGTGTCTCGGCCGGAGACGTGTCATCCCGAGATGACACGAGACATCACCACTCTGTTCAACTTGAACTATAACATCATTTTAGACCATTAATTTCAATTTTAGAGAGAAAAATTTATTTCGTAGCGCTCGTCCGAGGAGGCTCTCATGTTAAGTGTGTCTCGGCCGGAGACGTGTCATCCCGAGATGACACGAGACATCACCACTCTGTTCAACTTGAACTATAACATCATTTTAGACCATTAATTTCAATTTTAGAGAGAAAAATTTATTTCGTAGCGCTCGTCCGAGGAGGTCTCATGTTAAGTGTGTCTCGGCCGGAGACGTGTCATCCCGAGATGACACGAGACATCACCACTCTGTTCAACTTGAACTATAACATCATTTTAGACCATTAATTTCAATTTTAGAGAGAAAAATTTATTTCGTAGCGCTCGTCCGAGGAGGCTCTCATGTTAAGTGTGTCTCGGCCGGAGACGTGTCATCCCGAGATGACACGAGACATCACCACTCTGTTCAACTTGAACTATAACATCATTTTAGACCATTAATTTCAATTTTAGAGAGAAAAATTTATTTCGTAGCGCTCGTCCGAGGAGGCTCTCATGTTAAGTGTGTCTCGGCCGGAGACGTGTCATCCCGAGATGACACGAGACATCACCACTCTGTTCAACTTGAACTATAACATCATTTTAGACCATTAATTTCAATTTTAGAGAGAAAAATTTATTTCGTAGCGCTCGTCCGAGGAGGCTCTCATGTTAAGTGTGTCTCGGCCGGAGACGTGTCATCCCGAGATGACACGAGACATCACCACTCTGTTCAACTTGAACTATAACATCATTTTAGACCATTAATTTCAATTTTAGAGAGAAAAATTTATTTCGTAGCGCTCGTCCGAGGAGGTCTCATGTTAAGTGTGTCTCGGCCGGAGACGTGTCATCCCGAGATGACACGAGACATCACCACTCTGTTCAACTTGAACTATAACATCATTTTAGACCATTAATTTCAATTTTAGAGAGAAAAATTTATTTCGTAGCGCTCGTCCGAGGAGGCTCTCATGTTAAGTGTGTCTCGGCCGGAGACGTGTCATCCCGAGATGACACGAGACATCACCACTCTGTTCAACTTGAACTATAACATCATTTTAGACCATTAATTTCAATTTTAGAGAGAAAAATTTATTTCGTAGCGCTCGTCCGAGGAGGCTCTCATGTTAAGTGTGTCTCGGCCGGAGACGTGTCATCCCGAGATGACACGAGACATCACCACTCTGTTCAACTTGAACTATAACATCATTTTAGACCATTAATTTCAATTTTAGAGAGAAAAATTTATTTCGTAGCGCTCGTCCGAGGAGGCTCTCATGTTAAGTGTGTCTCGGCCGGAGACGTGTCATCCCGAGATGACACGAGACATCACCACTCTGTTCAACTTGAACTATAACATCATTTTAGACCATTAATTTCAATTTTAGAGAGAAAAATTTATTTCGTAGCGCTCGTCCGAGGAGGCTCTCATGTTAAGTGTGTCTCGGCCGGAGACGTGTCATCCCGAGATGACACGAGACATCACCACTCTGTTCAACTTGAACTATAACATCATTTTAGACCATTAATTTCAATTTTAGAGAGAAAAATTTATTTCGTAGCGCTCGTCCGAGGAGGCTCTCATGTTAAGTGTGTCTCGGCCGGAGACGTGTCATCCCGAGATGACACGAGACATCACCACTCTGTTCAACTTGAACTATAACATCATTTTAGACCATTAATTTCAATTTTAGAGAGAAAAATTTATTTCGTAGCGCTCGTCCGAGGAGGCTCTCATGTTAAGTGTGTCTCGGCCGGAGACGTGTCATCCCGAGATGACACGAGACATCACCACTCTGTTCAACTTGAACTATAACATCATTTTAGACCATTAATTTCAATTTTAGAGAGAAAAATTTATTTCGTAGCGCTCGTCCGAGGAGGCTCTCATGTTAAGTGTGTCTCGGCCGGAGACGTGTCATCCCGAGATGACACGAGACATCACCACTCTGTTCAACTTGAACTATAACATCATTTTAGACCATTAATTTCAATTTTAGAGAGAAAAATTTATTTCGTAGCGCTCGTCCGAGGAGGCTCTCATGTTAAGTGTGTCTCGGCCGGAGACGTGTCATCCCGAGATGACACGAGACATCACCACTCTGTTCAACTTGAACTATAACATCATTTTAGACCATTAATTTCAATTTTAGAGAGAAAAATTTATTTCGTAGCGCTCGTCCGAGGAGGCTCTCATGTTAAGTGTGTCTCGGCCGGAGACGTGTCATCCCGAGATGACACGAGACATCACCACTCTGTTCAACTTGAACTATAACATCATTTTAGACCATTAATTTCAATTTTAGAGAGAAAAATTTATTTCGTAGCGCTCGTCCGAGGAGGCTCTCATGTTAAGTGTGTCTCGGCCGGAGACGTGTCATCCCGAGATGACACGAGACATCACCACTCTGTTCAACTTGAACTATAACATCATTTTAGACCATTAATTTCAATTTTAGAGAGAAAAATTTATTTCGTAGCGCTCGTCCGAGGAGGCTCTCATGTTAAGTGTGTCTCGGCCGGAGACGTGTCATCCCGAGATGACACGAGACATCACCACTCTGTTCAACTTGAACTATAACATCATTTTAGACCATTAATTTCAATTTTAGAGAGAAAAATTTATTTCGTAGCGCTCGTCCGAGGAGGCTCTCATGTTAAGTGTGTCTCGGCCGGAGACGTGTCATCCCGAGATGACACGAGACATCACCACTCTGTTCAACTTGAACTATAACATCATTTTAGACCATTAATTTCAATTTTAGAGAGAAAAATTTATTTCGTAGCGCTCGTCCGAGGAGGCTCTCATGTTAAGTGTGTCTCGGCCGGAGACGTGTCATCCCGAGATGACACGAGACATCACCACTCTGTTCAACTTGAACTATAACATCATTTTAGACCATTAATTTCAATTTTAGAGAGAAAAATTTATTTCGTAGCGCTCGTCCGAGGAGGCTCTCATGTTAAGTGTGTCTCGGCCGGAGACGTGTCATCCCGAGATGACACGAGACATCACCACTCTGTTCAACTTGAACTATAACATCATTTTAGACCATTAATTTCAATTTTAGAGAGAAAAATTTATTTCGTAGCGCTCGTCCGAGGAGGTCTCATGTTAAGTGTGTCTCGGCCGGAGACGTGTCATCCCGAGATGACACGAGACATCACCACTCTGTTCAACTTGAACTATAACATCATTTTAGACCATTAATTTCAATTTTAGAGAGAAAAATTTATTTCGTAGCGCTCGTCCGAGGAGGCTCTCATGTTAAGTGTGTCTCGGCCGGAGACGTGTCATCCCGAGATGACACGAGACATCACCACTCTGTTCAACTTGAACTATAACATCATTTTAGACCATTAATTTCAATTTTAGAGAGAAAAATTTATTTCGTAGCGCTCGTCCGAGGAGGCTCTCATGTTAAGTGTGTCTCGGCCGGAGACGTGTCATCCCGAGATGACACGAGACATCACCACTCTGTTCAACTTGAACTATAACATCATTTTAGACCATTAATTTCAATTTTAGAGAGAAAAATTTATTTCGTAGCGCTCGTCCGAGGAGGCTCTCATGTTAAGTGTGTCTCGGCCGGAGACGTGTCATCCCGAGATGACACGAGACATCACCACTCTGTTCAACTTGAACTATAACATCATTTTAGACCATTAATTTCAATTTTAGAGAGAAAAATTTATTTCGTAGCGCTCGTCCGAGGAGGCTCTCATGTTAAGTGTGTCTCGGCCGGAGACGTGTCATCCCGAGATGACACGAGACATCACCACTCTGTTCAACTTGAACTATAACATCATTTTAGACCATTAATTTCAATTTTAGAGAGAAAAATTTATTTCGTAGCGCTCGTCCGAGGAGGCTCTCATGTTAAGTGTGTCTCGGCCGGAGACGTGTCATCCCGAGATGACACGAGACATCACCACTCTGTTCAACTTGAACTATAACATCATTTTAGACCATTAATTTCAATTTTAGAGAGAAAAATTTATTTCGTAGCGCTCGTCCGAGGAGGCTCTCATGTTAAGTGTGTCTCGGCCGGAGACGTGTCATCCCGAGATGACACGAGACATCACCACTCTGTTCAACTTGAACTATAACATCATTTTAGACCATTAATTTCAATTTTAGAGAGAAAAATTTATTTCGTAGCGCTCGTCCGAGGAGGCTCTCATGTTAAGTGTGTCTCGGCCGGAGACGTGTCATCCCGAGATGACACGAGACATCACCACTCTGTTCAACTTGAACTATAACATCATTTTAGACCATTAATTTCAATTTTAGAGAGAAAAATTTATTTCGTAGCGCTCGTCCGAGGAGGCTCTCATGTTAAGTGTGTCTCGGCCGGAGACGTGTCATCCCGAGATGACACGAGACATCACCACTCTGTTCAACTTGAACTATAACATCATTTTAGACCATTAATTTCAATTTTAGAGAGAAAAATTTATTTCGTAGCGCTCGTCCGAGGAGGCTCTCATGTTAAGTGTGTCTCGGCCGGAGACGTGTCATCCCGAGATGACACGAGACATCACCACTCTGTTCAACTTGAACTATAACATCATTTTAGACCATTAATTTCAATTTTAGAGAGAAAAATTTATTTCGTAGCGCTCGTCCGAGGAGGTCTCATGTTAAGTGTGTCTCGGCCGGAGACGTGTCATCCCGAGATGACACGAGACATCACCACTCTGTTCAACTTGAACTATAACATCATTTTAGACCATTAATTTCAATTTTAGAGAGAAAAATTTATTTCGTAGCGCTCGTCCGAGGAGGCTCTCATGTTAAGTGTGTCTCGGCCGGAGACGTGTCATCCCGAGATGACACGAGACATCACCACTCTGTTCAACTTGAACTATAACATCATTTTAGACCATTAATTTCAATTTTAGAGAGAAAAATTTATTTCGTAGCGCTCGTCCGAGGAGGTCTCATGTTAAGTGTGTCTCGGCCGGAGACGTGTCATCCCGAGATGACACGAGACATCACCACTCTGTTCAACTTGAACTATAACATCATTTTAGACCATTAATTTCAATTTTAGAGAGAAAAATTTATTTCGTAGCGCTCGTCCGAGGAGGCTCTCATGTTAAGTGTGTCTCGGCCGGAGACGTGTCATCCCGAGATGACACGAGACATCACCACTCTGTTCAACTTGAACTATAACATCATTTTAGACCATTAATTTCAATTTTAGAGAGAAAAATTTATTTCGTAGCGCTCGTCCGAGGAGGCTCTCATGTTAAGTGTGTCTCGGCCGGAGACGTGTCATCCCGAGATGACACGAGACATCACCACTCTGTTCAACTTGAACTATAACATCATTTTAGACCATTAATTTCAATTTTAGAGAGAAAAATTTATTTCGTAGCGCTCGTCCGAGGAGGCTCTCATGTTAAGTGTGTCTCGGCCGGAGACGTGTCATCCCGAGATGACACGAGACATCACCACTCTGTTCAACTTGAACTATAACATCATTTTAGACCATTAATTTCAATTTTAGAGAGAAAAATTTATTTCGTAGCGCTCGTCCGAGGAGGCTCTCATGTTAAGTGTGTCTCGGCCGGAGACGTGTCATCCCGAGATGACACGAGACATCACCACTCTGTTCAACTTGAACTATAACATCATTTTAGACCATTAATTTCAATTTTAGAGAGAAAAATTTATTTCGTAGCGCTCGTCCGAGGAGGCTCTCATGTTAAGTGTGTCTCGGCCGGAGACGTGTCATCCCGAGATGACACGAGACATCACCACTCTGTTCAACTTGAACTATAACATCATTTTAGACCATTAATTTCAATTTTAGAGAGAAAAATTTATTTCGTAGCGCTCGTCCGAGGAGGTCTCATGTTAAGTGTGTCTCGGCCGGAGACGTGTCATCCCGAGATGACACGAGACATCACCACTCTGTTCAACTTGAACTATAACATCATTTTAGACCATTAATTTCAATTTTAGAGAGAAAAATTTATTTCGTAGCGCTCGTCCGAGGAGGCTCTCATGTTAAGTGTGTCTCGGCCGGAGACGTGTCATCCCGAGATGACACGAGACATCACCACTCTGTTCAACTTGAACTATAACATCATTTTAGACCATTAATTTCAATTTTAGAGAGAAAAATTTATTTCGTAGCGCTCGTCCGAGGAGGCTCTCATGTTAAGTGTGTCTCGGCCGGAGACGTGTCATCCCGAGATGACACGAGACATCACCACTCTGTTCAACTTGAACTATAACATCATTTTAGACCATTAATTTCAATTTTAGAGAGAAAAATTTATTTCGTAGCGCTCGTCCGAGGAGGTCTCATGTTAAGTGTGTCTCGGCCGGAGACGTGTCATCCCGAGATGACACGAGACATCACCACTCTGTTCAACTTGAACTATAACATCATTTTAGACCATTAATTTCAATTTTAGAGAGAAAAATTTATTTCGTAGCGCTCGTCCGAGGAGGCTCTCATGTTAAGTGTGTCTCGGCCGGAGACGTGTCATCCCGAGATGACACGAGACATCACCACTCTGTTCAACTTGAACTATAACATCATTTTAGACCATTAATTTCAATTTTAGAGAGAAAAATTTATTTCGTAGCGCTCGTCCGAGGAGGCTCTCATGTTAAGTGTGTCTCGGCCGGAGACGTGTCATCCCGAGATGACACGAGACATCACCACTCTGTTCAACTTGAACTATAACATCATTTTAGACCATTAATTTCAATTTTAGAGAGAAAAATTTATTTCGTAGCGCTCGTCCGAGGAGGTCTCATGTTAAGTGTGTCTCGGCCGGAGACGTGTCATCCCGAGATGACACGAGACATCACCACTCTGTTCAACTTGAACTATAACATCATTTTAGACCATTAATTTCAATTTTAGAGAGAAAAATTTATTTCGTAGCGCTCGTCCGAGGAGGCTCTCATGTTAAGTGTGTCTCGGCCGGAGACGTGTCATCCCGAGATGACACGAGACATCACCACTCTGTTCAACTTGAACTATAACATCATTTTAGACCATTAATTTCAATTTTAGAGAGAAAAATTTATTTCGTAGCGCTCGTCCGAGGAGGCTCTCATGTTAAGTGTGTCTCGGCCGGAGACGTGTCATCCCGAGATGACACGAGACATCACCACTCTGTTCAACTTGAACTATAACATCATTTTAGACCATTAATTTCAATTTTAGAGAGAAAAATTTATTTCGTAGCGCTCGTCCGAGGAGGCTCTCATGTTAAGTGTGTCTCGGCCGGAGACGTGTCATCCCGAGATGACACGAGACATCACCACTCTGTTCAACTTGAACTATAACATCATTTTAGACCATTAATTTCAATTTTAGAGAGAAAAATTTATTTCGTAGCGCTCGTCCGAGGAGGCTCTCATGTTAAGTGTGTCTCGGCCGGAGACGTGTCATCCCGAGATGACACGAGACATCACCACTCTGTTCAACTTGAACTATAACATCATTTTAGACCATTAATTTCAATTTTAGAGAGAAAAATTTATTTCGTAGCGCTCGTCCGAGGAGGCTCTCATGTTAAGTGTGTCTCGGCCGGAGACGTGTCATCCCGAGATGACACGAGACATCACCACTCTGTTCAACTTGAACTATAACATCATTTTAGACCATTAATTTCAATTTTAGAGAGAAAAATTTATTTCGTAGCGCTCGTCCGAGGAGGTCTCATGTTAAGTGTGTCTCGGCCGGAGACGTGTCATCCCGAGATGACACGAGACATCACCACTCTGTTCAACTTGAACTATAACATCATTTTAGACCATTAATTTCAATTTTAGAGAGAAAAATTTATTTCGTAGCGCTCGTCCGAGGAGGTCTCATGTTAAGTGTGTCTCGGCCGGAGACGTGTCATCCCGAGATGACACGAGACATCACCACTCTGTTCAACTTGAACTATAACATCATTTTAGACCATTAATTTCAATTTTAGAGAGAAAAATTTATTTCGTAGCGCTCGTCCGAGGAGGCTCTCATGTTAAGTGTGTCTCGGCCGGAGACGTGTCATCCCGAGATGACACGAGACATCACCACTCTGTTCAACTTGAACTATAACATCATTTTAGACCATTAATTTCAATTTTAGAGAGAAAAATTTATTTCGTAGCGCTCGTCCGAGGAGGTCTCATGTTAAGTGTGTCTCGGCCGGAGACGTGTCATCCCGAGATGACACGAGACATCACCACTCTGTTCAACTTGAACTATAACATCATTTTAGACCATTAATTTCAATTTTAGAGAGAAAAATTTATTTCGTAGCGCTCGTCCGAGGAGGTCTCATGTTAAGTGTGTCTCGGCCGGAGACGTGTCATCCCGAGATGACACGAGACATCACCACTCTGTTCAACTTGAACTATAACATCATTTTAGACCATTAATTTCAATTTTAGAGAGAAAAATTTATTTCGTAGCGCTCGTCCGAGGAGGTCTCATGTTAAGTGTGTCTCGGCCGGAGACGTGTCATCCCGAGATGACACGAGACATCACCACTCTGTTCAACTTGAACTATAACATCATTTTAGACCATTAATTTCAATTTTAGAGAGAAAAATTTATTTCGTAGCGCTCGTCCGAGGAGGTCTCATGTTAAGTGTGTCTCGGCCGGAGACGTGTCATCCCGAGATGACACGAGACATCACCACTCTGTTCAACTTGAACTATAACATCATTTTAGACCATTAATTTCAATTTTAGAGAGAAAAATTTATTTCGTAGCGCTCGTCCGAGGAGGTCTCATGTTAAGTGTGTCTCGGCCGGAGACGTGTCATCCCGAGATGACACGAGACATCACCACTCTGTTCAACTTGAACTATAACATCATTTTAGACCATTAATTTCAATTTTAGAGAGAAAAATTTATTTCGTAGCGCTCGTCCGAGGAGGCTCTCATGTTAAGTGTGTCTCGGCCGGAGACGTGTCATCCCGAGATGACACGAGACATCACCACTCTGTTCAACTTGAACTATAACATCATTTTAGACCATTAATTTCAATTTTAGAGAGAAAAATTTATTTCGTAGCGCTCGTCCGAGGAGGCTCTCATGTTAAGTGTGTCTCGGCCGGAGACGTGTCATCCCGAGATGACACGAGACATCACCACTCTGTTCAACTTGAACTATAACATCATTTTAGACCATTAATTTCAATTTTAGAGAGAAAAATTTATTTCGTAGCGCTCGTCCGAGGAGGCTCTCATGTTAAGTGTGTCTCGGCCGGAGACGTGTCATCCCGAGATGACACGAGACATCACCACTCTGTTCAACTTGAACTATAACATCATTTTAGACCATTAATTTCAATTTTAGAGAGAAAAATTTATTTCGTAGCGCTCGTCCGAGGAGGTCTCATGTTAAGTGTGTCTCGGCCGGAGACGTGTCATCCCGAGATGACACGAGACATCACCACTCTGTTCAACTTGAACTATAACATCATTTTAGACCATTAATTTCAATTTTAGAGAGAAAAATTTATTTCGTAGCGCTCGTCCGAGGAGGCTCTCATGTTAAGTGTGTCTCGGCCGGAGACGTGTCATCCCGAGATGACACGAGACATCACCACTCTGTTCAACTTGAACTATAACATCATTTTAGACCATTAATTTCAATTTTAGAGAGAAAAATTTATTTCGTAGCGCTCGTCCGAGGAGGTCTCATGTTAAGTGTGTCTCGGCCGGAGACGTGTCATCCCGAGATGACACGAGACATCACCACTCTGTTCAACTTGAACTATAACATCATTTTAGACCATTAATTTCAATTTTAGAGAGAAAAATTTATTTCGTAGCGCTCGTCCGAGGAGGCTCTCATGTTAAGTGTGTCTCGGCCGGAGACGTGTCATCCCGAGATGACACGAGACATCACCACTCTGTTCAACTTGAACTATAACATCATTTTAGACCATTAATTTCAATTTTAGAGAGAAAAATTTATTTCGTAGCGCTCGTCCGAGGAGGTCTCATGTTAAGTGTGTCTCGGCCGGAGACGTGTCATCCCGAGATGACACGAGACATCACCACTCTGTTCAACTTGAACTATAACATCATTTTAGACCATTAATTTCAATTTTAGAGAGAAAAATTTATTTCGTAGCGCTCGTCCGAGGAGGTCTCATGTTAAGTGTGTCTCGGCCGGAGACGTGTCATCCCGAGATGACACGAGACATCACCACTCTGTTCAACTTGAACTATAACATCATTTTAGACCATTAATTTCAATTTTAGAGAGAAAAATTTATTTCGTAGCGCTCGTCCGAGGAGGTCTCATGTTAAGTGTGTCTCGGCCGGAGACGTGTCATCCCGAGATGACACGAGACATCACCACTCTGTTCAACTTGAACTATAACATCATTTTAGACCATTAATTTCAATTTTAGAGAGAAAAATTTATTTCGTAGCGCTCGTCCGAGGAGGCTCTCATGTTAAGTGTGTCTCGGCCGGAGACGTGTCATCCCGAGATGACACGAGACATCACCACTCTGTTCAACTTGAACTATAACATCATTTTAGACCATTAATTTCAATTTTAGAGAGAAAAATTTATTTCGTAGCGCTCGTCCGAGGAGGTCTCATGTTAAGTGTGTCTCGGCCGGAGACGTGTCATCCCGAGATGACACGAGACATCACCACTCTGTTCAACTTGAACTATAACATCATTTTAGACCATTAATTTCAATTTTAGAGAGAAAAATTTATTTCGTAGCGCTCGTCCGAGGAGGTCTCATGTTAAGTGTGTCTCGGCCGGAGACGTGTCATCCCGAGATGACACGAGACATCACCACTCTGTTCAACTTGAACTATAACATCATTTTAGACCATTAATTTCAATTTTAGAGAGAAAAATTTATTTCGTAGCGCTCGTCCGAGGAGGTCTCATGTTAAGTGTGTCTCGGCCGGAGACGTGTCATCCCGAGATGACACGAGACATCACCACTCTGTTCAACTTGAACTATAACATCATTTTAGACCATTAATTTCAATTTTAGAGAGAAAAATTTATTTCGTAGCGCTCGTCCGAGGAGGTCTCATGTTAAGTGTGTCTCGGCCGGAGACGTGTCATCCCGAGATGACACGAGACATCACCACTCTGTTCAACTTGAACTATAACATCATTTTAGACCATTAATTTCAATTTTAGAGAGAAAAATTTATTTCGTAGCGCTCGTCCGAGGAGGTCTCATGTTAAGTGTGTCTCGGCCGGAGACGTGTCATCCCGAGATGACACGAGACATCACCACTCTGTTCAACTTGAACTATAACATCATTTTAGACCATTAATTTCAATTTTAGAGAGAAAAATTTATTTCGTAGCGCTCGTCCGAGGAGGTCTCATGTTAAGTGTGTCTCGGCCGGAGACGTGTCATCCCGAGATGACACGAGACATCACCACTCTGTTCAACTTGAACTATAACATCATTTTAGACCATTAATTTCAATTTTAGAGAGAAAAATTTATTTCGTAGCGCTCGTCCGAGGAGGTCTCATGTTAAGTGTGTCTCGGCCGGAGACGTGTCATCCCGAGATGACACGAGACATCACCACTCTGTTCAACTTGAACTATAACATCATTTTAGACCATTAATTTCAATTTTAGAGAGAAAAATTTATTTCGTAGCGCTCGTCCGAGGAGGTCTCATGTTAAGTGTGTCTCGGCCGGAGACGTGTCATCCCGAGATGACACGAGACATCACCACTCTGTTCAACTTGAACTATAACATCATTTTAGACCATTAATTTCAATTTTAGAGAGAAAAATTTATTTCGTAGCGCTCGTCCGAGGAGGTCTCATGTTAAGTGTGTCTCGGCCGGAGACGTGTCATCCCGAGATGACACGAGACATCACCACTCTGTTCAACTTGAACTATAACATCATTTTAGACCATTAATTTCAATTTTAGAGAGAAAAATTTATTTCGTAGCGCTCGTCCGAGGAGGTCTCATGTTAAGTGTGTCTCGGCCGGAGACGTGTCATCCCGAGATGACACGAGACATCACCACTCTGTTCAACTTGAACTATAACATCATTTTAGACCATTAATTTCAATTTTAGAGAGAAAAATTTATTTCGTAGCGCTCGTCCGAGGAGGTCTCATGTTAAGTGTGTCTCGGCCGGAGACGTGTCATCCCGAGATGACACGAGACATCACCACTCTGTTCAACTTGAACTATAACATCATTTTAGACCATTAATTTCAATTTTAGAGAGAAAAATTTATTTCGTAGCGCTCGTCCGAGGAGGTCTCATGTTAAGTGTGTCTCGGCCGGAGACGTGTCATCCCGAGATGACACGAGACATCACCACTCTGTTCAACTTGAACTATAACATCATTTTAGACCATTAATTTCAATTTTAGAGAGAAAAATTTATTTCGTAGCGCTCGTCCGAGGAGGTCTCATGTTAAGTGTGTCTCGGCCGGAGACGTGTCATCCCGAGATGACACGAGACATCACCACTCTGTTCAACTTGAACTATAACATCATTTTAGACCATTAATTTCAATTTTAGAGAGAAAAATTTATTTCGTAGCGCTCGTCCGAGGAGGCTCTCATGTTAAGTGTGTCTCGGCCGGAGACGTGTCATCCCGAGATGACACGAGACATCACCACTCTGTTCAACTTGAACTATAACATCATTTTAGACCATTAATTTCAATTTTAGAGAGAAAAATTTATTTCGTAGCGCTCGTCCGAGGAGGTCTCATGTTAAGTGTGTCTCGGCCGGAGACGTGTCATCCCGAGATGACACGAGACATCACCACTCTGTTCAACTTGAACTATAACATCATTTTAGACCATTAATTTCAATTTTAGAGAGAAAAATTTATTTCGTAGCGCTCGTCCGAGGAGGTCTCATGTTAAGTGTGTCTCGGCCGGAGACGTGTCATCCCGAGATGACACGAGACATCACCACTCTGTTCAACTTGAACTATAACATCATTTTAGACCATTAATTTCAATTTTAGAGAGAAAAATTTATTTCGTAGCGCTCGTCCGAGGAGGTCTCATGTTAAGTGTGTCTCGGCCGGAGACGTGTCATCCCGAGATGACACGAGACATCACCACTCTGTTCAACTTGAACTATAACATCATTTTAGACCATTAATTTCAATTTTAGAGAGAAAAATTTATTTCGTAGCGCTCGTCCGAGGAGGTCTCATGTTAAGTGTGTCTCGGCCGGAGACGTGTCATCCCGAGATGACACGAGACATCACCACTCTGTTCAACTTGAACTATAACATCATTTTAGACCATTAATTTCAATTTTAGAGAGAAAAATTTATTTCGTAGCGCTCGTCCGAGGAGGTCTCATGTTAAGTGTGTCTCGGCCGGAGACGTGTCATCCCGAGATGACACGAGACATCACCACTCTGTTCAACTTGAACTATAACATCATTTTAGACCATTAATTTCAATTTTAGAGAGAAAAATTTATTTCGTAGCGCTCGTCCGAGGAGGTCTCATGTTAAGTGTGTCTCGGCCGGAGACGTGTCATCCCGAGATGACACGAGACATCACCACTCTGTTCAACTTGAACTATAACATCATTTTAGACCATTAATTTCAATTTTAGAGAGAAAAATTTATTTCGTAGCGCTCGTCCGAGGAGGTCTCATGTTAAGTGTGTCTCGGCCGGAGACGTGTCATCCCGAGATGACACGAGACATCACCACTCTGTTCAACTTGAACTATAACATCATTTTAGACCATTAATTTCAATTTTAGAGAGAAAAATTTATTTCGTAGCGCTCGTCCGAGGAGGTCTCATGTTAAGTGTGTCTCGGCCGGAGACGTGTCATCCCGAGATGACACGAGACATCACCACTCTGTTCAACTTGAACTATAACATCATTTTAGACCATTAATTTCAATTTTAGAGAGAAAAATTTATTTCGTAGCGCTCGTCCGAGGAGGTCTCATGTTAAGTGTGTCTCGGCCGGAGACGTGTCATCCCGAGATGACACGAGACATCACCACTCTGTTCAACTTGAACTATAACATCATTTTAGACCATTAATTTCAATTTTAGAGAGAAAAATTTATTTCGTAGCGCTCGTCCGAGGAGGTCTCATGTTAAGTGTGTCTCGGCCGGAGACGTGTCATCCCGAGATGACACGAGACATCACCACTCTGTTCAACTTGAACTATAACATCATTTTAGACCATTAATTTCAATTTTAGAGAGAAAAATTTATTTCGTAGCGCTCGTCCGAGGAGGTCTCATGTTAAGTGTGTCTCGGCCGGAGACGTGTCATCCCGAGATGACACGAGACATCACCACTCTGTTCAACTTGAACTATAACATCATTTTAGACCATTAATTTCAATTTTAGAGAGAAAAATTTATTTCGTAGCGCTCGTCCGAGGAGGTCTCATGTTAAGTGTGTCTCGGCCGGAGACGTGTCATCCCGAGATGACACGAGACATCACCACTCTGTTCAACTTGAACTATAACATCATTTTAGACCATTAATTTCAATTTTAGAGAGAAAAATTTATTTCGTAGCGCTCGTCCGAGGAGGTCTCATGTTAAGTGTGTCTCGGCCGGAGACGTGTCATCCCGAGATGACACGAGACATCACCACTCTGTTCAACTTGAACTATAACATCATTTTAGACCATTAATTTCAATTTTAGAGAGAAAAATTTATTTCGTAGCGCTCGTCCGAGGAGGTCTCATGTTAAGTGTGTCTCGGCCGGAGACGTGTCATCCCGAGATGACACGAGACATCACCACTCTGTTCAACTTGAACTATAACATCATTTTAGACCATTAATTTCAATTTTAGAGAGAAAAATTTATTTCGTAGCGCTCGTCCGAGGAGGTCTCATGTTAAGTGTGTCTCGGCCGGAGACGTGTCATCCCGAGATGACACGAGACATCACCACTCTGTTCAACTTGAACTATAACATCATTTTAGACCATTAATTTCAATTTTAGAGAGAAAAATTTATTTCGTAGCGCTCGTCCGAGGAGGTCTCATGTTAAGTGTGTCTCGGCCGGAGACGTGTCATCCCGAGATGACACGAGACATCACCACTCTGTTCAACTTGAACTATAACATCATTTTAGACCATTAATTTCAATTTTAGAGAGAAAAATTTATTTCGTAGCGCTCGTCCGAGGAGGTCTCATGTTAAGTGTGTCTCGGCCGGAGACGTGTCATCCCGAGATGACACGAGACATCACCACTCTGTTCAACTTGAACTATAACATCATTTTAGACCATTAATTTCAATTTTAGAGAGAAAAATTTATTTCGTAGCGCTCGTCCGAGGAGGTCTCATGTTAAGTGTGTCTCGGCCGGAGACGTGTCATCCCGAGATGACACGAGACATCACCACTCTGTTCAACTTGAACTATAACATCATTTTAGACCATTAATTTCAATTTTAGAGAGAAAAATTTATTTCGTAGCGCTCGTCCGAGGAGGTCTCATGTTAAGTGTGTCTCGGCCGGAGACGTGTCATCCCGAGATGACACGAGACATCACCACTCTGTTCAACTTGAACTATAACATCATTTTAGACCATTAATTTCAATTTTAGAGAGAAAAATTTATTTCGTAGCGCTCGTCCGAGGAGGTCTCATGTTAAGTGTGTCTCGGCCGGAGACGTGTCATCCCGAGATGACACGAGACATCACCACTCTGTTCAACTTGAACTATAACATCATTTTAGACCATTAATTTCAATTTTAGAGAGAAAAATTTATTTCGTAGCGCTCGTCCGAGGAGGTCTCATGTTAAGTGTGTCTCGGCCGGAGACGTGTCATCCCGAGATGACACGAGACATCACCACTCTGTTCAACTTGAACTATAACATCATTTTAGACCATTAATTTCAATTTTAGAGAGAAAAATTTATTTCGTAGCGCTCGTCCGAGGAGGTCTCATGTTAAGTGTGTCTCGGCCGGAGACGTGTCATCCCGAGATGACACGAGACATCACCACTCTGTTCAACTTGAACTATAACATCATTTTAGACCATTAATTTCAATTTTAGAGAGAAAAATTTATTTCGTAGCGCTCGTCCGAGGAGGTCTCATGTTAAGTGTGTCTCGGCCGGAGACGTGTCATCCCGAGATGACACGAGACATCACCACTCTGTTCAACTTGAACTATAACATCATTTTAGACCATTAATTTCAATTTTAGAGAGAAAAATTTATTTCGTAGCGCTCGTCCGAGGAGGTCTCATGTTAAGTGTGTCTCGGCCGGAGACGTGTCATCCCGAGATGACACGAGACATCACCACTCTGTTCAACTTGAACTATAACATCATTTTAGACCATTAATTTCAATTTTAGAGAGAAAAATTTATTTCGTAGCGCTCGTCCGAGGAGGTCTCATGTTAAGTGTGTCTCGGCCGGAGACGTGTCATCCCGAGATGACACGAGACATCACCACTCTGTTCAACTTGAACTATAACATCATTTTAGACCATTAATTTCAATTTTAGAGAGAAAAATTTATTTCGTAGCGCTCGTCCGAGGAGGTCTCATGTTAAGTGTGTCTCGGCCGGAGACGTGTCATCCCGAGATGACACGAGACATCACCACTCTGTTCAACTTGAACTATAACATCATTTTAGACCATTAATTTCAATTTTAGAGAGAAAAATTTATTTCGTAGCGCTCGTCCGAGGAGGTCTCATGTTAAGTGTGTCTCGGCCGGAGACGTGTCATCCCGAGATGACACGAGACATCACCACTCTGTTCAACTTGAACTATAACATCATTTTAGACCATTAATTTCAATTTTAGAGAGAAAAATTTATTTCGTAGCGCTCGTCCGAGGAGGCTCTCATGTTAAGTGTGTCTCGGCCGGAGACGTGTCATCCCGAGATGACACGAGACATCACCACTCTGTTCAACTTGAACTATAACATCATTTTAGACCATTAATTTCAATTTTAGAGAGAAAAATTTATTTCGTAGCGCTCGTCCGAGGAGGCTCTCATGTTAAGTGTGTCTCGGCCGGAGACGTGTCATCCCGAGATGACACGAGACATCACCACTCTGTTCAACTTGAACTATAACATCATTTTAGACCATTAATTTCAATTTTAGAGAGAAAAATTTATTTCGTAGCGCTCGTCCGAGGAGGCTCTCATGTTAAGTGTGTCTCGGCCGGAGACGTGTCATCCCGAGATGACACGAGACATCACCACTCTGTTCAACTTGAACTATAACATCATTTTAGACCATTAATTTCAATTTTAGAGAGAAAAATTTATTTCGTAGCGCTCGTCCGAGGAGGTCTCATGTTAAGTGTGTCTCGGCCGGAGACGTGTCATCCCGAGATGACACGAGACATCACCACTCTGTTCAACTTGAACTATAACATCATTTTAGACCATTAATTTCAATTTTAGAGAGAAAAATTTATTTCGTAGCGCTCGTCCGAGGAGGTCTCATGTTAAGTGTGTCTCGGCCGGAGACGTGTCATCCCGAGATGACACGAGACATCACCACTCTGTTCAACTTGAACTATAACATCATTTTAGACCATTAATTTCAATTTTAGAGAGAAAAATTTATTTCGTAGCGCTCGTCCGAGGAGGTCTCATGTTAAGTGTGTCTCGGCCGGAGACGTGTCATCCCGAGATGACACGAGACATCACCACTCTGTTCAACTTGAACTATAACATCATTTTAGACCATTAATTTCAATTTTAGAGAGAAAAATTTATTTCGTAGCGCTCGTCCGAGGAGGTCTCATGTTAAGTGTGTCTCGGCCGGAGACGTGTCATCCCGAGATGACACGAGACATCACCACTCTGTTCAACTTGAACTATAACATCATTTTAGACCATTAATTTCAATTTTAGAGAGAAAAATTTATTTCGTAGCGCTCGTCCGAGGAGGTCTCATGTTAAGTGTGTCTCGGCCGGAGACGTGTCATCCCGAGATGACACGAGACATCACCACTCTGTTCAACTTGAACTATAACATCATTTTAGACCATTAATTTCAATTTTAGAGAGAAAAATTTATTTCGTAGCGCTCGTCCGAGGAGGCTCTCATGTTAAGTGTGTCTCGGCCGGAGACGTGTCATCCCGAGATGACACGAGACATCACCACTCTGTTCAACTTGAACTATAACATCATTTTAGACCATTAATTTCAATTTTAGAGAGAAAAATTTATTTCGTAGCGCTCGTCCGAGGAGGTCTCATGTTAAGTGTGTCTCGGCCGGAGACGTGTCATCCCGAGATGACACGAGACATCACCACTCTGTTCAACTTGAACTATAACATCATTTTAGACCATTAATTTCAATTTTAGAGAGAAAAATTTATTTCGTAGCGCTCGTCCGAGGAGGCTCTCATGTTAAGTGTGTCTCGGCCGGAGACGTGTCATCCCGAGATGACACGAGACATCACCACTCTGTTCAACTTGAACTATAACATCATTTTAGACCATTAATTTCAATTTTAGAGAGAAAAATTTATTTCGTAGCGCTCGTCCGAGGAGGCTCTCATGTTAAGTGTGTCTCGGCCGGAGACGTGTCATCCCGAGATGACACGAGACATCACCACTCTGTTCAACTTGAACTATAACATCATTTTAGACCATTAATTTCAATTTTAGAGAGAAAAATTTATTTCGTAGCGCTCGTCCGAGGAGGCTCTCATGTTAAGTGTGTCTCGGCCGGAGACGTGTCATCCCGAGATGACACGAGACATCACCACTCTGTTCAACTTGAACTATAACATCATTTTAGACCATTAATTTCAATTTTAGAGAGAAAAATTTATTTCGTAGCGCTCGTCCGAGGAGGCTCTCATGTTAAGTGTGTCTCGGCCGGAGACGTGTCATCCCGAGATGACACGAGACATCACCACTCTGTTCAACTTGAACTATAACATCATTTTAGACCATTAATTTCAATTTTAGAGAGAAAAATTTATTTCGTAGCGCTCGTCCGAGGAGGTCTCATGTTAAGTGTGTCTCGGCCGGAGACGTGTCATCCCGAGATGACACGAGACATCACCACTCTGTTCAACTTGAACTATAACATCATTTTAGACCATTAATTTCAATTTTAGAGAGAAAAATTTATTTCGTAGCGCTCGTCCGAGGAGGCTCTCATGTTAAGTGTGTCTCGGCCGGAGACGTGTCATCCCGAGATGACACGAGACATCACCACTCTGTTCAACTTGAACTATAACATCATTTTAGACCATTAATTTCAATTTTAGAGAGAAAAATTTATTTCGTAGCGCTCGTCCGAGGAGGCTCTCATGTTAAGTGTGTCTCGGCCGGAGACGTGTCATCCCGAGATGACACGAGACATCACCACTCTGTTCAACTTGAACTATAACATCATTTTAGACCATTAATTTCAATTTTAGAGAGAAAAATTTATTTCGTAGCGCTCGTCCGAGGAGGCTCTCATGTTAAGTGTGTCTCGGCCGGAGACGTGTCATCCCGAGATGACACGAGACATCACCACTCTGTTCAACTTGAACTATAACATCATTTTAGACCATTAATTTCAATTTTAGAGAGAAAAATTTATTTCGTAGCGCTCGTCCGAGGAGGCTCTCATGTTAAGTGTGTCTCGGCCGGAGACGTGTCATCCCGAGATGACACGAGACATCACCACTCTGTTCAACTTGAACTATAACATCATTTTAGACCATTAATTTCAATTTTAGAGAGAAAAATTTATTTCGTAGCGCTCGTCCGAGGAGGCTCTCATGTTAAGTGTGTCTCGGCCGGAGACGTGTCATCCCGAGATGACACGAGACATCACCACTCTGTTCAACTTGAACTATAACATCATTTTAGACCATTAATTTCAATTTTAGAGAGAAAAATTTATTTCGTAGCGCTCGTCCGAGGAGGCTCTCATGTTAAGTGTGTCTCGGCCGGAGACGTGTCATCCCGAGATGACACGAGACATCACCACTCTGTTCAACTTGAACTATAACATCATTTTAGACCATTAATTTCAATTTTAGAGAGAAAAATTTATTTCGTAGCGCTCGTCCGAGGAGGCTCTCATGTTAAGTGTGTCTCGGCCGGAGACGTGTCATCCCGAGATGACACGAGACATCACCACTCTGTTCAACTTGAACTATAACATCATTTTAGACCATTAATTTCAATTTTAGAGAGAAAAATTTATTTCGTAGCGCTCGTCCGAGGAGGCTCTCATGTTAAGTGTGTCTCGGCCGGAGACGTGTCATCCCGAGATGACACGAGACATCACCACTCTGTTCAACTTGAACTATAACATCATTTTAGACCATTAATTTCAATTTTAGAGAGAAAAATTTATTTCGTAGCGCTCGTCCGAGGAGGCTCTCATGTTAAGTGTGTCTCGGCCGGAGACGTGTCATCCCGAGATGACACGAGACATCACCACTCTGTTCAACTTGAACTATAACATCATTTTAGACCATTAATTTCAATTTTAGAGAGAAAAATTTATTTCGTAGCGCTCGTCCGAGGAGGCTCTCATGTTAAGTGTGTCTCGGCCGGAGACGTGTCATCCCGAGATGACACGAGACATCACCACTCTGTTCAACTTGAACTATAACATCATTTTAGACCATTAATTTCAATTTTAGAGAGAAAAATTTATTTCGTAGCGCTCGTCCGAGGAGGCTCTCATGTTAAGTGTGTCTCGGCCGGAGACGTGTCATCCCGAGATGACACGAGACATCACCACTCTGTTCAACTTGAACTATAACATCATTTTAGACCATTAATTTCAATTTTAGAGAGAAAAATTTATTTCGTAGCGCTCGTCCGAGGAGGCTCTCATGTTAAGTGTGTCTCGGCCGGAGACGTGTCATCCCGAGATGACACGAGACATCACCACTCTGTTCAACTTGAACTATAACATCATTTTAGACCATTAATTTCAATTTTAGAGAGAAAAATTTATTTCGTAGCGCTCGTCCGAGGAGGCTCTCATGTTAAGTGTGTCTCGGCCGGAGACGTGTCATCCCGAGATGACACGAGACATCACCACTCTGTTCAACTTGAACTATAACATCATTTTAGACCATTAATTTCAATTTTAGAGAGAAAAATTTATTTCGTAGCGCTCGTCCGAGGAGGCTCTCATGTTAAGTGTGTCTCGGCCGGAGACGTGTCATCCCGAGATGACACGAGACATCACCACTCTGTTCAACTTGAACTATAACATCATTTTAGACCATTAATTTCAATTTTAGAGAGAAAAATTTATTTCGTAGCGCTCGTCCGAGGAGGCTCTCATGTTAAGTGTGTCTCGGCCGGAGACGTGTCATCCCGAGATGACACGAGACATCACCACTCTGTTCAACTTGAACTATAACATCATTTTAGACCATTAATTTCAATTTTAGAGAGAAAAATTTATTTCGTAGCGCTCGTCCGAGGAGGCTCTCATGTTAAGTGTGTCTCGGCCGGAGACGTGTCATCCCGAGATGACACGAGACATCACCACTCTGTTCAACTTGAACTATAACATCATTTTAGACCATTAATTTCAATTTTAGAGAGAAAAATTTATTTCGTAGCGCTCGTCCGAGGAGGCTCTCATGTTAAGTGTGTCTCGGCCGGAGACGTGTCATCCCGAGATGACACGAGACATCACCACTCTGTTCAACTTGAACTATAACATCATTTTAGACCATTAATTTCAATTTTAGAGAGAAAAATTTATTTCGTAGCGCTCGTCCGAGGAGGCTCTCATGTTAAGTGTGTCTCGGCCGGAGACGTGTCATCCCGAGATGACACGAGACATCACCACTCTGTTCAACTTGAACTATAACATCATTTTAGACCATTAATTTCAATTTTAGAGAGAAAAATTTATTTCGTAGCGCTCGTCCGAGGAGGCTCTCATGTTAAGTGTGTCTCGGCCGGAGACGTGTCATCCCGAGATGACACGAGACATCACCACTCTGTTCAACTTGAACTATAACATCATTTTAGACCATTAATTTCAATTTTAGAGAGAAAAATTTATTTCGTAGCGCTCGTCCGAGGAGGCTCTCATGTTAAGTGTGTCTCGGCCGGAGACGTGTCATCCCGAGATGACACGAGACATCACCACTCTGTTCAACTTGAACTATAACATCATTTTAGACCATTAATTTCAATTTTAGAGAGAAAAATTTATTTCGTAGCGCTCGTCCGAGGAGGCTCTCATGTTAAGTGTGTCTCGGCCGGAGACGTGTCATCCCGAGATGACACGAGACATCACCACTCTGTTCAACTTGAACTATAACATCATTTTAGACCATTAATTTCAATTTTAGAGAGAAAAATTTATTTCGTAGCGCTCGTCCGAGGAGGCTCTCATGTTAAGTGTGTCTCGGCCGGAGACGTGTCATCCCGAGATGACACGAGACATCACCACTCTGTTCAACTTGAACTATAACATCATTTTAGACCATTAATTTCAATTTTAGAGAGAAAAATTTATTTCGTAGCGCTCGTCCGAGGAGGCTCTCATGTTAAGTGTGTCTCGGCCGGAGACGTGTCATCCCGAGATGACACGAGACATCACCACTCTGTTCAACTTGAACTATAACATCATTTTAGACCATTAATTTCAATTTTAGAGAGAAAAATTTATTTCGTAGCGCTCGTCCGAGGAGGCTCTCATGTTAAGTGTGTCTCGGCCGGAGACGTGTCATCCCGAGATGACACGAGACATCACCACTCTGTTCAACTTGAACTATAACATCATTTTAGACCATTAATTTCAATTTTAGAGAGAAAAATTTATTTCGTAGCGCTCGTCCGAGGAGGCTCTCATGTTAAGTGTGTCTCGGCCGGAGACGTGTCATCCCGAGATGACACGAGACATCACCACTCTGTTCAACTTGAACTATAACATCATTTTAGACCATTAATTTCAATTTTAGAGAGAAAAATTTATTTCGTAGCGCTCGTCCGAGGAGGCTCTCATGTTAAGTGTGTCTCGGCCGGAGACGTGTCATCCCGAGATGACACGAGACATCACCACTCTGTTCAACTTGAACTATAACATCATTTTAGACCATTAATTTCAATTTTAGAGAGAAAAATTTATTTCGTAGCGCTCGTCCGAGGAGGTCTCATGTTAAGTGTGTCTCGGCCGGAGACGTGTCATCCCGAGATGACACGAGACATCACCACTCTGTTCAACTTGAACTATAACATCATTTTAGACCATTAATTTCAATTTTAGAGAGAAAAATTTATTTCGTAGCGCTCGTCCGAGGAGGCTCTCATGTTAAGTGTGTCTCGGCCGGAGACGTGTCATCCCGAGATGACACGAGACATCACCACTCTGTTCAACTTGAACTATAACATCATTTTAGACCATTAATTTCAATTTTAGAGAGAAAAATTTATTTCGTAGCGCTCGTCCGAGGAGGCTCTCATGTTAAGTGTGTCTCGGCCGGAGACGTGTCATCCCGAGATGACACGAGACATCACCACTCTGTTCAACTTGAACTATAACATCATTTTAGACCATTAATTTCAATTTTAGAGAGAAAAATTTATTTCGTAGCGCTCGTCCGAGGAGGCTCTCATGTTAAGTGTGTCTCGGCCGGAGACGTGTCATCCCGAGATGACACGAGACATCACCACTCTGTTCAACTTGAACTATAACATCATTTTAGACCATTAATTTCAATTTTAGAGAGAAAAATTTATTTCGTAGCGCTCGTCCGAGGAGGCTCTCATGTTAAGTGTGTCTCGGCCGGAGACGTGTCATCCCGAGATGACACGAGACATCACCACTCTGTTCAACTTGAACTATAACATCATTTTAGACCATTAATTTCAATTTTAGAGAGAAAAATTTATTTCGTAGCGCTCGTCCGAGGAGGCTCTCATGTTAAGTGTGTCTCGGCCGGAGACGTGTCATCCCGAGATGACACGAGACATCACCACTCTGTTCAACTTGAACTATAACATCATTTTAGACCATTAATTTCAATTTTAGAGAGAAAAATTTATTTCGTAGCGCTCGTCCGAGGAGGCTCTCATGTTAAGTGTGTCTCGGCCGGAGACGTGTCATCCCGAGATGACACGAGACATCACCACTCTGTTCAACTTGAACTATAACATCATTTTAGACCATTAATTTCAATTTTAGAGAGAAAAATTTATTTCGTAGCGCTCGTCCGAGGAGGCTCTCATGTTAAGTGTGTCTCGGCCGGAGACGTGTCATCCCGAGATGACACGAGACATCACCACTCTGTTCAACTTGAACTATAACATCATTTTAGACCATTAATTTCAATTTTAGAGAGAAAAATTTATTTCGTAGCGCTCGTCCGAGGAGGCTCTCATGTTAAGTGTGTCTCGGCCGGAGACGTGTCATCCCGAGATGACACGAGACATCACCACTCTGTTCAACTTGAACTATAACATCATTTTAGACCATTAATTTCAATTTTAGAGAGAAAAATTTATTTCGTAGCGCTCGTCCGAGGAGGCTCTCATGTTAAGTGTGTCTCGGCCGGAGACGTGTCATCCCGAGATGACACGAGACATCACCACTCTGTTCAACTTGAACTATAACATCATTTTAGACCATTAATTTCAATTTTAGAGAGAAAAATTTATTTCGTAGCGCTCGTCCGAGGAGGCTCTCATGTTAAGTGTGTCTCGGCCGGAGACGTGTCATCCCGAGATGACACGAGACATCACCACTCTGTTCAACTTGAACTATAACATCATTTTAGACCATTAATTTCAATTTTAGAGAGAAAAATTTATTTCGTAGCGCTCGTCCGAGGAGGCTCTCATGTTAAGTGTGTCTCGGCCGGAGACGTGTCATCCCGAGATGACACGAGACATCACCACTCTGTTCAACTTGAACTATAACATCATTTTAGACCATTAATTTCAATTTTAGAGAGAAAAAATTATTTCGTAGCGCTCGTCCGAGGAGGCTCTCATGTTAAGTGTGTCTCGGCCGGAGACGTGTCATCCGAGATGACACGAGACATCACCACTCTGTTCAACTTGAACTATAACATCATTTTAGACCATTAATTTCAATTTTAGAGAGAAAAATTTATTTCGTAGCGCTCGTCCGAGGAGGCTCTCATGTTAAGTGTGTCTCGGCCGGAGACGTGTCATCCCGAGATGACACGAGACATCACCACTCTGTTCAACTTGAACTATAACATCATTTTAGACCATTAATTTCAATTTTAGAGAGAAAAATTTATTTCGTAGCGCTCGTCCGAGGAGGCTCTCATGTTAAGTGTGTCTCGGCCGGAGACGTGTCATCCCGAGATGACACGAGACATCACCACTCTGTTCAACTTGAACTATAACATCATTTTAGACCATTAATTTCAATTTTAGAGAGAAAAATTTATTTCGTAGCGCTCGTCGAGGAGGGCTCTCATGTTAAGTGTGTCTCGGCCGGAGACGTGTCATCCCGAGATGACACGAGACATCACCACTCTGTTCAACTTGAACTATAACATCATTTTAGACCATTAATTTCAATTTTAGAGAGAAAAATTTATTTCGTAGCGCTCGTCCGAGGAGGCTCTCATGTTAAGTGTGTCTCGGCCGGAGACGTGTCATCCCGAGATGACACGAGACATCACCACTCTGTTCAACTTGAACTATAACATCATTTTAGACCATTAATTTCAATTTTAGAGAGAAAAATTTATTCGTAGCGCTCGTCCGAGGAGGCTCTCATGTTAAGTGTGTCTCGGCCGGAGACGTGTCATCCCGAGATGACACGAGACATCACCACTCTGTTCAACTTGAACTATAACATCATTTTAGACCATTAATTTCAATTTTAGAGAGAAAAATTTATTTCGTAGCGCTCGTCCGAGGAGGCTCTCATGTTAAGTGTGTCTCGGCCGGAGACGTGTCATCCGAGATGACACGAGACATCACCACTCTGTTCAACTTGAACTATAACATCATTTTAGACCATTAATTTCAATTTTAGAGAGAAAAATTTATTTCGTAGCGCTCGTCCGAGGAGGCTCTCATGTTAAGTGTGTCTCGGCCGGAGACGTGTCATCCCGAGATGACACGAGACATCACCACTCTGTTCAACTTGAACTATAACATCATTTTAGACCATTAATTTCAATTTTAGAGAGAAAAATTTATTTCGTAGCGCTCGTCCGAGGAGGCTCTCATGTTAAGTGTGTCTCGGCCGGAGACGTGTCATCCCGAGATGACACGAGACATCACCACTCTGTTCAACTTGAACTATAACATCATTTTAGACCATTAATTTCAATTTTAGAGAGAAAAATTTATTTCGTAGCGCTCGTCCGAGGAGGCTCTCATGTTAAGTGTGTCTCGGCCGGAGACGTGTCATCCCGAGATGACACGAGACATCACCACTCTGTTCAACTTGAACTATAACATCATTTTAGACCATTAATTTCAATTTTAGAGAGAAAAATTTATTTCGTAGCGCTCGTCCGAGGAGGTCTCATGTTAAGTGTGTCTCGGCCGGAGACGTGTCATCCCGAGATGACACGAGACATCACCACTCTGTTCAACTTGAACTATAACATCATTTTAGACCATTAATTTCAATTTTAGAGAGAAAAATTTATTTCGTAGCGCTCGTCCGAGGAGGCTCTCATGTTAAGTGTGTCTCGGCCGGAGACGTGTCATCCCGAGATGACACGAGACATCACCACTCTGTTCAACTTGAACTATAACATCATTTTAGACCATTAATTTCAATTTTAGAGAGAAAAATTTATTTCGTAGCGCTCGTCCGAGGAGGCTCTCATGTTAAGTGTGTCTCGGCCGGAGACGTGTCATCCCGAGATGACACGAGACATCACCACTCTGTTCAACTTGAACTATAACATCATTTTAGACCATTAATTTCAATTTTAGAGAGAAAAATTTATTTCGTAGCGCTCGTCCGAGGAGGCTCTCATGTTAAGTGTGTCTCGGCCGGAGACGTGTCATCCGAGATGACACGAGACATCACCACTCTGTTCAACTTGAACTATAACATCATTTTAGACCATTAATTTCAATTTTAGAGAGAAAATTTATTTCGTAGCGCTCGTCGAGGAGGCTCTCATGTTAAGTGTGTCTCGGCCGGAGACGTGTCATCCCGAGATGACACGAGACATCACCACTCTGTTCAACTTGAACTATAACATCATTTTAGACCATTAATTTCAATTTAGAGAGAAAAATTTATTTCGTAGCGCTCGTCCGAGGAGGCTCTCATGTTAAGTGTGTCTCGGGCGGAGACGTGTCATCCCGAGATGACACGAGACATCACCACTCTGTTCAACTTGAACTATAACATCATTTTAGACCATTAATTTCAATTTTAGAGAGAAAAATTATTTCGTAGCGCTCGTCCGAGGAGGCTCTCATGTTAAGTGTGTCTCGGCCGGAGACGTGTCATCCGAGATGACACGAGACATCACCACTCTGTTCAACTTGAACTATAACATCATTTTAGACCATTAATTTCAATTTTAGAGAGAAAAATTTATTTCGTAGCGCTCGTCCGAGGAGGCTCTCATGTTAAGTGTGTCTCGGCCGGAGACGTGTCATCCCGAGATGACACGAGACATCACCACTCTGTTCAACTTGAACTATAACATCATTTTAGACCATTAATTTCAATTTTAGAGAGAAAAATTTATTTCGTAGCGCTCGTCCGAGGAGGCTCTCATGTTAAGTGTGTCTCGGCCGGAGACGTGTCATCCCGAGATGACACGAGACATCACCACTCTGTTCAACTTGAACTATAACATCATTTTAGACATTAATTTCAATTTTAGAGAGAAAAATTTATTTCGTAGCGCTCGTCCGAGGAGGCTCTCATGTTAAGTGTGTCTCGGCCGGAGAGTGTCATCCCGAGATGACACGAGGACATCCCCACTCTGTGCAACTTG
>CAIIXF020000613.1:0-61000 GCA_903813345.2 Owenia fusiformis
AAAAGAAAATTTAACTTTAAGTATTCATCAGTATTCTTGTTGGTTCAGGTAACAAAATGCAAGACATATGGAAAAAAGTGGCATAGACACTAGACAGTCGTTGTCTGTCATCTTATGAAAGATTACTTATGAAAGATTACATTCCATGCCCTTTCACATGACCACTATTTAACACTGAGACTGGCCTTTGTGTCCATGTCGCACACCTCTTTGAATCATCTGGAGTTCTGGCGGAGGGCAGCAACCTCATTGGTGACTCTTTGTTGCAATGTCTAAAACTTGGCCCAGAGCAGATTTTGGCACATTGTGCAAAAGGAATGATTATTCAGTGGTCCATGGTTTTATATGAATAACTGACATACCATTGGAAAGAGGAGACATGTGGCTTCCTGGTAAACTAAATCAAATTGATGTTATCATCACTGGTTTTGTGATTTTACAATGTTTTTGTTTGTTGCGTTTTTTATGGGACACACTGTATATGAGCCTATTTTATTCTAGACAAACACATTTGGATCAACTAAACATGCTACACTTCAAGAAAGTACAAATGGCATTCCTTTGACCTTTATTTATTACAGTCCGAGAAGATCTTTCTTGACGAAATACCCTCATTATGAAACACCGTGTACGTCTTCTTATAAGTATAAGTATACGTTATAAGTTGTATTTTACGTATGTGCGAAATCTCTCTAATTATGTACAACTCTCACTGTTCTTCAGCTAGTTACATTGACGTTATGTCATAGTAAAAATAAGGAACTACTCTCAAATTCGAGCTCGGCACGATTTTTTTCGATTTAACTATTTACTTGAATGTACACGTATAAGTCAATTTGCAGGATATTGTTTGGGTCTAAGTTTGGGAATATAGTCTTGTCAATCCCCTTTTCTTGAATCAGTGAAATCGTATTTATCATATTGTGAAAAGGTCAACGAAATCTCCTTCTGAATCTGTTTCTGAAATGAATGATTGATTTTAAAGTTGACCTTGTTTTAGGTGGGGTGAATGTAACGTTGGTAACTTTTATGCCGATGCCTTGGTGGACAAGAATATTTATCCACCGACCGATACATCCTGGAACAATGTATCTCTTGCTGTATTGAATTCCGGAGGTATCAGATCTTCAACATTCTATCCTGGAGGTAAATCACAATTTTATATTGAAGAGACTGTATTTAATATCTGCGCATTCTTTAAAAGAGAATACTCCAATCCGAGGCTCGAGAATGTATAAGGTCGTACATTTATGATGAATTTAATATTTGGTATTGATTGCTCAACATACTAGTATACTATATGGACGGTTATTATAAGGTTACCAACCCTTTGGAGGGTGTATTCAACCATTCAATAACTATTCATATCACAACATCAGTACTATATTTACATCCTCCGAACACAGGCCTTCAGAACTCGTAACTCGTTCTACCAGAAAGAGTGAGGGGACGTCGTGGATGATATCTGGAGCCCTGCGTTCGCATAATCTATATTTAGTACTATTCCAAAATGTGTTTCCTCGCAGATGTAACCATGGAAACAGTACTTACTTTTTACCGTATCAAAACATGGCAGAAATGGTGGAACTAACTGGCCAGACAATATGGGATATGTTTGAGCATTCTGCATCGCGGTACGATCTTAACCCTACTGGGGGTGGCATGGGGATGTTTCTTCAAGTCTCAGGTACTGATAACCATATTTTACTATATACGTTGTAAGTTGTTATAATCGCTCACATCTATAGTATATTTGCACACGATCACCTTTTGATTTTACATATTTTTGAAACTCGAAAGCAAATATGCAACATTATTAGGACAAGAGTTCAGAAATACAGTTTTAAAAATATTGTTATTTAGATATTGATGATTTTAGGAATCGAAATAGTGTACGACGTTGGGAAACCAGTCGGTAAAAGAGTTGTGAGCATAAAGGTCACGTGTGCAGATTGTTTGGTACCTGCGCTTGAGAAACTAGACCTGACTAAGCATTACAAAGTAATAATGCCAGACTACGTTGCTAATGGGGGAGATGGTTATTCCATGGTCCGTGATAATAAAATACAGCATTTTTCGATAGGTAGGTGGTAAACAAAACTGAATAAGATTCAGCCTAATTACAATTTTAAACCTTATATGATCCTCTTTTCACATAAACACATAACGCCGGTGTGAATGGGTTGGTGGTCCTATCAAATGTTGGTCCTACTCTCTATTGATTTATATGGTGACCTAATTACAATTATTTTCCTTATTATTTATACACAGTAAGGGCCAGTATGGGCCGTAAGGAAATGGGACCATAATCCTCAGGGACCATAATTTCTTTTGCACCGGTATATACAACTTGCTGCTAAACGGGTTCCAGTTCCATGAAGTTGAAGTTTAACTTTGAGTATAAAAGTATGACATTTCTGTGGCGTGATTTAAAAGATAAGCGCTAGAACACTTACAAGTCTAAAAAACATATTCCAAAGGACTTGAGAATAACTTAAATGAAAATTACAATACAGAATTGGCGTGAACTCGTTTTAATGCAAGTATGTCCAAAATGCTTTTCAAAAAGTTCTTTTACACAAATTAATGGTACTTCTATAAAATTCAATATGTATGGACAGCAGTGTATGAGTTTCGTATATATATATCATTCCAGGGGACATTGACAGCGATGTGCTTGAAAGATACGTCAGAAAAATGTCACCTATCACCGCTGGGGTACAATCACGTATTACTATAACCAACTCAACTGCTGATGCAAATCCACCCCCTCCATGCCCACCTTCGACTGTTTTAATCTCAGGACATTTAGTAATACTTTGGTTTTTGTTAGGATATGCTTTTATATGTGTATTTCAATGTTGATATTTAATATGAGGAATGTCTAAGGAGTGCATTCAACAGTTCAAATATACAAAATGTATCAACTTTTAATGTATGCTTTCTGGAGAGAACATGTATTATCTATGTGCTCGATTTTCTATGTTGATGTGACAGTTAGAAATATGGTCATTAAACAAATCTACCAAATGTTTCAATGTGTTTAATTACTATGCATCCATCGTGGTAAGCCACACCCTCTCCATCTATATCCTTCTGCAACAGAGAGAGAGAGAGATGCTATGAGTATCAGAATGTTCTGCTATCTTGTCAATTATTAGGTACAACCGAGTCTTATTGATGTGCTAGATGCTGAAACATAATAATGCTTTCTAAGAGATAGGAGAAATTTAAATAGATGAATTTTACTTCTAAAATTAATATGTTTTACCAGCATGCCTATCCAAATATTCTGACAGGGTTTTATCATAATTCAAATACTGTTAGTCAAGTTGACCAGATATCTATATTATAGATAAAGACGCAATTTTATCAGGAAAATGTTTCACAATTCACTTCACTTTCACAAGTATTTATTTTTATTTAATTCTTTTATTTATTTATTTGGAAAACGCTTTTAGAGCAGCGGCACTCAATCCAATCCAATACACAATCCAATACATCACATATAAAATATAAATGGGATAAAACATATCATGCAAAAGGCCACTAAAACATGCATACGACTATAGTGTGCACTGTACATGTATTTTCTTTAAAAACAACTTGACATATTTGTCAAACTTCACGTAATTATCATGTCCCCGCAAAATTATGTCACTCGACTCTGAGTCTCTTATACGTCGACGCCAAAGGGACATTTATTTAATGTGCAATACTTTAGTATGTATAATGTAAACAGTTCAGGATTATGATAAGTATTTAATTAATAATCAACTTTCTTGCTAACACCACGGTGAACATTAGCTAGTTACAATTAAAAATGTGACATTTCTATTATTGAAAATATGTAGATTTTTGGATTTTTTGAATTTGTATTGCATTGAATCCGAGTCATTACAAATCACATTAATAAATGCATTGCCCCTAATGAATACCTCTCATCTTTTTGATTGGCATATAAATGTCACGTACCGATTGACCTGATTTACGTGATGGATCGAAGTATTAGCATAACGCCACCAAACATAAAGAAAATGAAAAACTTTTACAAAGTCATGTCATTTTCTGTTGGCAACCTATCACCTGGGGCTAACCCCAAGGCTTTAGTCGCTATGTTGAGCTACACTAGTGCGGTCTACTTGCATTTCACAGGTTCGAATTGTTCGGAAACAGCATGTGTCCTGAAAATGATTGATGAAATTCCCGAGACTGATGAATACTCTACTGTTACGAACCTTGCCCTTCAAGAGGTAGAAAAAATCGTGACTCTGTATTACGAAGGATGGTAAATATGGAATCCGACCTGTGGTGGTTTTGTCAACCGACGGTAATACTTGGCCAGCCGGTGCCAAGGACATCGTATCTCAAAGAGATACTGTACATCCAATTGCTGCTGCTAGTAGGATACGCGCTTGGGGTATTGATACAGTCGTGGTAGCTGCACCCAACTGCAACCCGGGATTGGAGAAATTGAGGGGCATTGCAAGTGTTTGACCTACAAAGTAATCTATCTTCCTTCGATGATCTAATCCCTATTACCTCAAAAGTTGTAAAATCCGTTTATGACGAGTATAAACCTAACACAGAAACGGTATAGTTGGCATTCTTGCAGCGACAGATATTTCGATTTTAACATAGAATTGTTTGTAATCTAACCATCATGAATTAAAATAAATCGCATGATTTTAGAAGATCCGATAAAAATGTTTATCAGCCGCATTCCGTATGATGAAAAATGTCGATGTTAAATATCAACTCGTCGATGAAATTATATCACTCAAAATGATATGATATTCTGTATTTGATATACTTTTAGTTGACGAAAACCAGAAGAACTCACAAAGACATTGTCAGTTTGTATCATCACGGTTATTTCAGGCTGGTGAATATGTAATTAAATTTTGAAAACACTCTGATCAATATATCATCAAATGTTGAGCACAACATGGCTATATTTTACTTTTTATCAAAGAACAAAGATTAATAAGTCAACATCTAGAAAGAAACATTACTAAGTTCGTCTAGCAAGACAGCTCGGGTCATATATAATACATTTAATCTCAAAATATAATATTTCACCACTTTATCTGGTGACATAATATTAATAAAAATGTGTGTGTATAATGAGATGTATTCTATAATAAGTCGGAATTATACAATACAAAATTCATTTAAAAAATGGAAAAACACAAAGAGTTATATTTTGTGAAGTTTGAAATTGAAGCTTATAATTTTTAAAATGCCTGCCGGAAAATGCTTAATTTCAGCCCCCTCTACGTGTTACCAACTTTGCCCGAAACGGTGAACACAATTAACACGCCTACCCATCAGCGTCAAAAAATAGCGGAGTGACGCAAATATTCTAGATGCGAGTAGAAATAATCTCGATTTACGTCATTAAAAAATCAAAATTCAGTCAAGCTGATGTCATATTTGGAATCTACATGTAAAATTACATCCAGAAATGTGGTTTTGAAAAGAATTTATCAACTTTGAAAATTTAATTTTCTTTGAAAATGTGACTTCTAGGTCGGGGAGATTTTGTAATACCCTGACATGTTATTTCCTCCGAATCAGCCACCTGGTGGCGAAACTAGTAAATACCTACTCGCATCTGAGTAATTGACTGCTTTGAAGCAAAAACTATGACTAGGGTTTTAAAAAAATTAATTTGATGAAAACAAATACGATTTCATGTGAAATAAAAACAGCATTCTCTTAGAAATGGTTTTAACTTTCTAACTGTTATAAAAGTTTTACGAGCACTCTTCGGATTTTTTTTGTGTGAATCGGCCCACATAATCGACACAAGTGAAAAAGGTTGTTTTTTCACATTTCGTTTGATTTTTATTTTCCCTGCCGTCTGAGAGTATGGATTATTTTTATGAGAATATGTATTTGTTAACTGCACATTTTAGAACGGGCGATAATTCAGCTTATAATCATTCATTGTGTATATTTAGAAAAGATCAGATTTGTACGGTGACGCATCAGCTGTACTCTGACGATTCATTATAATTTGTGAGAAGTAATATAAAGAACAGTATTTACTTAAAGATTCTCGCAATCTTTATCCAATCAGCGTTTGCGAGTGTGTCGGCTCACGTATAAAAGGCGAATCCAACTCAAATCCATGCAGGGGTGTATGAGGTACTCGAATAGGAAAGAGCTCGTGAAATCTGAATTTATATGCACATGGTCAATGTTTACACATGTTTGAAGTTATTGAAGAAAATGTGATATGACTGTGGTTCCGGATTTGAAGTCATTGCTGGAAAATATGATTTTAATACGTGAAATTAAATCTATAAATACAGCACTAAAAATAACAGTACACGTGAACTACATGTATGACTGTGTCCAGAAATGTTTGAAACCCTTACGGAAAATTCTGTCTGCATTTTGTCACCATTGCTCTTTCTTCCCGCATTCTAGTGCTGTTTGAATGAATATATTAATTAATATATTTCTAACTAAAATATATCACTTTTTTATAAACCACAAACATTTAGATCATAAAAAATTACTCAATACTTGAGTGAGCACGATATGCAAGGGTTACTAAGTTGACACAGTAAATGACCACTGATATTGTGTTAGTCCATGCACACAGCGTATTCTGCTAATATACATTTGCTAACACCCCCACTTTCATAGTGAAGTGACTAATTGGTTTATGTTTACGTTTTAATGTGTTTTGGGTTCCTTGTTACAGCAAGGGGGGCCAGTAAAGTAGACTAACATGTTTGCATGGCAAATTTAGATCGAATATGTGAGACACTTTAAAATGGCATAAGTTTTGGTTTGGAAGTTCAATTATTGATCCAATCAAATATCCCTCGCATAAATGTTGTCAAACTGATCAGTATCAAGCAAAAGTTACTGCAGTCACCTTTGCCTTTAAGATGGCGGACAGGAAGTGTCGATTTCGATATTTTTAGTTTTCCTCTAATTAAACTTCTTCATAGTTGGTGTTATGCTTTGATGAACTAAATGAGACTAGGCTCATATGAAATGTAAGTTCTGGAGTATGATCATTTGTTCATATATAGTGCATGAGCCACAGTTCAATGATATCTTCCACCGCTTAATGGAAGGGTACTGGAAATGTATGATACGGTAAGGATCATGAAATTTAGAGTGTATTTGTTGCTATGTTATCGATGTTTTTAAACAAGTGATGTCACAAGTAAATCTCATCTTGCATGTGTGACTTTTTAGGATGAAAGATGCAATATCTTGCATGGGGTAAAGATGGCTGTAGGCTATCTTTGTCAGTCTTATGAGAAAAGCCTGGTTTAGTTTAAATGATCTCAAAGCATTACGTCAACTTTCAAATAGTTAATTCCAAAAAAAACAAAAATATCGAAATTAATACTTACTGTCCGCCATCTTAAATGCGAAGGTGACGGCCGTAACCTTCGCTTGATATTTACCAGTGATAATGTACATGTAGATCTAACACTTCTTTACCTCGTGTTCGAACAGTAAGCTTACAGTTGAATGTTTTTCAGTATTTAATCCTTGTTATCAGAAATGAATGGAAACATAAGAATTGATCTTTTTCAATGTTGAATGGGATACAACATTTGAGTTTTCAAACAAAAACTTATGGAATCTTAAGTTAGCCTAATACCGAGCTCATATATTACACCTCATAAATTCTAAGGAATCGTCACCGTACAGCAGATGCGTCACCGTACAAATCTGATCTTTTTTAAATATGTCTTAGTATACAGTGAATGATTATTTGCCGAATCCTCATATGTTCTAAAATGCATAGATAACAAATACATATTCTCATAAAAATGATCCATACTCTAAGGCGGCAGGGAAAATAATAACCAAACGAAAAATTGAGAAAACAACATTATTCTCTCGTGTCGATTATGTGGGCCGATCCAGTCAGAAAAAATCCGAGCAGTGCTCGAAAAACTTTTATCATAATTAGAAAGTTAAAACCATTTCTAAGAGAATGCTGTTTTTATTACACCCACAATCGTATTTATTTTCATCTAATTAATTTTTTTAAAACCCTCATTATAGTTTTTGCTTCAACTCGGTTAGTTTTCATCATCGTACAGAAAACTGTACTACTGTATTTTTTGACGCTGTACGGTGACGCTTGCTGACGCGATGGTTAGGCGTGATTAAGATGAGTGAAATCGATTTCGTGGAATTTTTGACAGTTGATTTCCCTCTAAAATGTTAATGACTGGAATTGTGAGAAATGATCTATCACTTCAATTAACTTTTGGCCAGATTTTCAATTCATCTGTGAAAATACCACTGAGTTAGTAAGAATAGAAAATAATGAGTTTGATTCAACAAAGGATTTAAGCCCAAGACTCAATGCATTGTTTGCTGGATCATACACTCCCCTCCATAAGTTTGGCAACCTAAGCTCCCCCATTGAAATACGTGTTAAGCCTCTTTACGTTTGAATTTTTATTTACTTACCCTGCGATGAAATAACTTATAATAATATTGATGGAAACGTAACTTGACTTTATTTCCAAAACCTCCAAAGGAGTGGTATCGATATGGAGAACTTTTTGAACACACGTTTCTCTTAAACCAATCATAAATAAAATCTAAAAACTTAACACATCATCATTTAGTAGTCATCTTTTGATGGTAACAATATAATTTGAAAAATATATATTGTTTTAGAAAACACATCAAACACTTGTTTTGTTCTTGGTATCATGTTTCCAGAGTGAAATGAAACATCTTTCCGAACCTCATTGGAACAAATCGACATAAACACTACATAATATATTACTACATACAATATTGTTATTGTACACAGGAAATTTTGGTTGATTTTAAAAAAGTATCTTGTTAATGAAATGAAAGGTTAATCTTGATTTTTATCTATTTTGGGAGGATTTTTTTTTAAATCAACCAAAAATTCCTTTGTATAACTATAATATTGAGAGGTCTAAAAACATGTTGTATATGTTATTTTGTTCCAACAAGGTTTGGAAAGACATTTTATTTCATTCTCAAGAATTGGTAGAAAGGAGCAAAAACAAAAAAGTTTACCAAAAAACAGTTATATAAAATATTTCTAAATAATTTTCGCATTAAATTGCTGTCAATCAGTCAACGGTACATAAAATACCGTGTTTTTTACAGAATGTTTTCAATGATTGGTATAAGAGAAAAACATTGTTGAATTCAGTTCTCCATATCGATACCAATCCTTTGAGGAATTTTTGAAAATCGTCATTCCCATGTAAACCAATGGGAAATGGTGAGTTCGGTGCAAACCAGAAATCAGGATATTTATTCAGTAAAAGATTCAGCAAATTTTTTTTATAGAAAATTGAATTGTCTTTCTTTTTGTACACTAAGTGTATACCCAGCAAACAGTGACGTCCATGTAACGTCACTCATATGTGGTATATAAGTTCACTGGAGACGTTGTATATTTCCGTTATATAAACGTCAAAGCAACGTAAAATTGTGACATTCAGCAAAACGTCGGTGGATGGTTAAAAAATGACGTTGTAGTAATGTGTTAGTAAAGTTCGAAATTTGTGCTGGTGTGAAAAACGTAACAATGACGTTGAATTTTTACCAGTTTGGTTCATTTGCAACGTAATATAAACGGTAAAATTTAACGTTGTCGTAACGTTTTTTAAATGTGTAAAATATTTGTAAGTGCAGGAAACATTACAAAGACGTTGCAGTTCTCACCAAATTGTTTCATTTGCTACGTAATATAAACGGTAAAATTTGACGTTGTCGTAACGTGTTTTAAATGTGAAAGATATTTGTAAGTGTAGAAAACGTTACAAAGACGTTGTGTTCTCACCAAATTTGGTACATTTGCTACGTAATGTAAACGGTAAAATTTGACGTTGTCGTAACGTGTTTTAAACGTGAAAGATATTTGTAAGTGTAGAGAACGTTACAAAGACGTTGCACTTCTCACCAAATTGTTTCATTTGCTACGTAATATAAACGGTAAAATTTGACGTTGTCGTAACGTGTTTTAAATGTGAAAGATATTTGTAAGTGTAGAAAACGTTACAAAGACGTTGTTTTCTCACCAAATTTGGTACATTTGCTACGTAATGTAAACGGTAAAATTTGACGTTGTCGTAACGTGTTTTAAACGTGAAAGATATTTGTAAGTGTAAAAAACGTTACAAAGACGTTGCACTTCTCACCAAATTGTTTCATTTGCTACGTCATATAAACGGTAAAATTTAACGTTGTCGTAACGTTTTTTAAATGTGTAAAATATTTGTAAGTGCAGGAAACATTACAAAGACGTTGCAGTTCTCACCAAATTGTTTCATTTGCTACGTAATATAAACGGTAAAATTTGACGTTGTCGTAACGTGTTTTAAATGTGAAAGATATTTGTAAGTGTAGAAAACGTTACAAAGACGTTGTGTTCTCACCAAATTTGGTACATTTGCTACGTAATGTAAACGGTAAAATTTGACGTTGTCGTAACGTGTTTTAAACGTGAAAGATATTTGTAAGTGTAGAAAACGTTACAAAGACGTTGCACTTCTCACCAAATTGTTTCATTTGCTACGTAATATAAACGGTAAAATTTGATGTTGTCGTAACGTGTTCTAAATGTGAAAGATATTTGTAAGTGTAAAAAACGTTACAAAGACGTTGTGTTCTCACCAAATTTGGTACATTTGCTACGTAATGTAAACGGTAAAATTTTACGTTGTCGTAACGTGTTTTAAATGTGAAAGAATTTGTAAGTGTAGAAAACGTTACAAAGACGTTGCACTTCTCACCAAATTGTTTCATTTGCTACGTAATATAAACGGTAAAATTTGATGTCGTCGTAACGTGTTCTAAATGTGAAAGATATTTGTAAGTGTAAAAAACGTTACAAAGACGTTGCGTTCTCACCAAATTTGGTACATTTGCTACGTAATGTAAACAGTAAAATTTGACGTTGTCGTAACGTGTTTTAAATGTGAAAGATAATTTTAAGTCTAGGAAACGTTACAAAGTCCTTGTTTTCCCACCAAATTGGTTCATTTGCCACGTAGTGAAAATGGCTAATTGTAACGTTGTCAAAACATGGTTTGAATGTGAAAAATATTTGTAATTGTAACACACGTTACAAAGACGTCATTTTCTGACCAAAATGGTTCATTTTCAACGTAGTGCAAACGGTTAATTTCAACGTTGTCGAAACGTGTTTTCAATTGAAATGTAAAAAAATATTTGTAAGTGCAGGAAACGTTACAAAAAGACGCTATGTCCTCACGAAATTGGTTTATTTGCAACGTTGTCGAAACAGTTAATTTTGACGTTGACGAAACGGGGTTTAAACGTGAAAAATACATATACATGTATTTGAAAAAGAACGTGACAAAGACGTTGTGGTCTCAACAAATTCGTTTAATTTGTGACGTGAAGTAAATGTTAAATATATAACGAATATACATGTATGCCTCGAGTTGTGGTAACTTTAAATACTGATCGGTGGAGGCACAGGCATATGTTGGCTCACACAGATGAACTTAACGTGGTAATTGAGAGTGAGAGTGGAAATATGATGTAAAGAAAACGTTTCTCCGACGTTGTAATTTTGCCATGGGTTATTGCTGACAAAAGTCTGACGTTCTGTCCCGGGGGGTTCATTCCAATATACCTCTTAATACCTATGTGCCGCGCCAAAGACCCCCTTTTTGAGCATTTTTCCATGTCAATTTCCTCTCAAAATTGGAAGTCTCCATGTATTATTCCTCTCAGAGTTATAAAATTCCATATTTTCTTCCTCTGAACTTCATAGATGTCCATGTCGACTTCCTCTGGAGCTTGCTGGTGTAAAAGAAATTATGGTCCCCTGGGGATTATGGTCCCCTTTCTTAAAGGCCCTTACTGGCCCTGATTGTGGATACGATAATAAGGGAGAGTTGTATTTAGGTCACCATATAAATCAATGGAAAGTAGGACCATAATTTGATAGGACCTCCTACCCTTTTACACCGGGACTAAAGTTTGCGAATTATCGGTAAATTGACTAAAACTCCACTCTTCCGGCGATTTGTCAGACCTCGGGACAAAAATTTTAGTCCCTTTCAACAAGGGCGAGCGTTACAAACGGAAAGTACATCGTTCGCAAATTTGATGTATTTCTCGTTCGGCTTTTTATCGTATTCTGTTCTATCAACCAATAGAAATAGAGGAATTCCCGCGTCGAAATCAACATGGAGGACAGTTCCAAGTTCAAGAATATTGCTGCTTAAAAGCAACTTGGGAGCCGTACTGCCAGCTTTCGAAGGTAAGAATGATGCATGCATGTTACACAATCACCAAAGGTTAAAATGAAAGCATTCCATGGCCGGTACTTGCAGCGAGAACACAAATAATCTCATGTGAAAGTTGGGATCGTTTCAATTTTCAAAATTTTTGTCAGTTGAAATTAGACTTTTGAATATTCTGATATTTGAATCGATGTTATTGATTTTCAATTTCATCACGATTTTCAATCATAATTCCTGGTTCATAATTTTCGTTAGGTCAATTACAAGGGGTCCAGGGGTCAATTAACCATCAGCGACTTTCAAGTCAGATCCGGTCCCTGGGATCTGGCGCAGAGGTGTTGATAGGATGGTGAAGTGTTTATGGCAAATGGTTTATGCAGTTATCTTAATCTTGATGGTGATCTCTGTTAGATCTACCTCTTTCAAAGAATAGACATTGCCCGGGGAGTCAGTGATTGCCATCTTTAGCCTGATAGATAATCATGATGGCAGAAATACAGAAATACACAAACATGTATCAGTTTCATATGCTTTAGAAAATGTACATGTTTGCGAACAAATAGTTCAGAAGACAATAGAATCGTCGATTTAATTCCTCACTTAAGTTACATAAACGGTTTTTCGAAAAACAGTTAAGATCTGCACTTTTAACCCGAACCGTTTGTGTAACTTAAGTGAGGAATTAAATCGATGATTCTGTTGTCTTCTGAGCTATGCCTATTTTTCGCAAACATGTTCATTTTCTAAAACATATGATGCTGATACATGTTTGTGAGAAAAAATGTTGTGGGGGTTCTGCCTACAATGCGTGAAATAAGGAAAAAAGAAAAATCGTACCTTCGACGTTCCGACATTTTGTTACCAAAATGAACCGTTTCGGTAACCAGTGTAATCGAGCGGATCACCAGTGAATAGATAGCATACTATATTTAGGGAGTTCTTTAATTTTTTTGAAAATAACATGGCAGAGAAGCATTGAAATATGAGGTCACAGATATGATAGCTAAACTACAAATCAAACTAAGATAAACAAAAGTAAGAACATGTATAAATGTTTCTATTTTTACATGTTCTGTTTCAATGCGGTCCTTTAATTGCTTATTTTTTAGATTCAGAGAAGTTCCAAACATTCAAAATTTTACTGTAATCTCATCTACTCTACGACCCCCACTTAAATTTGTAAAAAACATAAGTGGGGGTAACCAAACTCGTCTGGCCCTGTTATCCACTCCCTGATTCTGAAATGTCGTAGACCAACAACGTCAGGCGTAGATAACTGGGCCATACGGGTTTTTGTTAAAGTGGGGGTAGAATGCGATAAATCGCATGATGTATGGTCTCTCTAAAATTCTCTTATTTTTAACATGGGAAATCGTCACTTCAGCAAATTCACATGTCATTTATTTATGTTCCAAAATTCACCCTATGCAGACAGAGCCTGTGGGAAATATTGGGTGCGGAGCAAATGAGCGGAGGGTGCTGAGCTAACGGTCATTTTTGAAAAAATTATTTCAAAATCATGCAGTTTTCACCATTTTGAGCACTTCTCAAGTGATTTTGTCCATATTTGGGCCAAAATTGTCAAATGTGAACCCCCCTGGAAATTTTTGAAAAATGAACCCCCCTTGGCAAATCCTGGCTACGGGCCTGATTATTGATATTTATATTTTTTAATCGAAATGGTGTTTGTTATAAGCACACGCCTTTTAACAATTGATAGGGACTGAAAAGTGTATTTCATCTTCAGCAAATCTGAAATTAAGCTTTGTTTTTATTGATCGAATTCAATGAAAGTTAATTTCTTTTAAGTTAAGTTAACTTTTATCAGCCTTTAAAAAAACTACTATTGTCATCTGTTTTTCCATCTTAGTGTACAATAGTTCTCTACTCTGTTTTCAGAAGTAGGAGATGAACCAGATTTTTGTAGCTTTCATCCATGATAACCCTGAGGCCTTGTTGGTTGTGTTTAGATGATGGTGTTTCATACTAATCAGGTATATTATTTCATCGTTTGATTTAATTAACTTGCATCATTTGTGGCTCTTTGCTTCAGAAAGTATTCATTTGTATTTAATGCAGTTATTATTTAACTTTCACAGTTTCACAGCAAATGAGATACTGTAAATTGCTTTAATTTGGTGCTATTTAATTTGGCGCCCTGTGCAAATTTTAAAAGTATGACTGCTATATAATTAAGTTCTTTTAAAAGGTTTGAACTTAATCCTGATTGACACAATGTTAAAACATCTCAGTAGATTTACTCATCATATTCACAATTTAAAGGTCTTATCTTAATCAATACAATTTGAAATAAAAGTATAAAATAAAGTAACAGTCTTTTAAAGTACTACTATTGTCCTCTATTTTCCCATCTACCTATTCTGTTTTCAGGATTGTTGTAGCCTTCACCCATGATAACCCTGAGATGATTTTGGCTGTGTTGAGATGAGTGGTGTTATGCTAATCAGGTAGGCCTATATTATTTCTAGAGGTGTCACACTGACCCGAAGTTGACCTGCCATATTTTATCTCAGAAAGTTAAGAGTCATTCTCAGGTATCTACTTTCCTACCGTTCCAACATTTCAAATTATTATCCAATAGAATATTTTAATAAATAGATCTCTAGTTAAATCATTGGATGAAGATTATGAGGGTCAACGAAGGAATGTTTTGGCTATATGATTCTACTGTAGAAATACAAAAGGATAGTACAAAAAGCTACTAGGGATCTATAAACAGATGAGCATAGGGATTGTTTTACCCCAGAGTAGTCCCAAAAAGTCTCCTGAGACAAAGATCAGATCTGGTGGAAGAAAGATTACACCCTCAGGTGCATTTTCAGATAACCAACTACAGTGTAATAAAATGTTTATACTACAAGTCTCTAAAATATTTCAGACAAACTAGCAGTACAAGCAGAATGGAACATTTGACGGTTTGGAAGTTAGGCAGTCTAGAGTCCTCTGAGCTTGGGGAGTTGCGAGGAAACTGACTTCGGTAAGTCCAGGTTAATCTATTATTCATTATAGAAGTATTTTATATATATTAAGTTTACAGCAGAATCAAATCTAGCAAGATCCTTGTCATTCTATTCTAAAAATATAAAGTGCAGACTTTACTTCAGGAATACTAGAGTATTTTACCAAAGAATTTTACAATTATGTATTTTATTTTATATATATGGCTTCCATATTTATATTTGGAAGAATTAAAAAATTTTCCCGATTTTCGCACTTTTAATCCTCAATAACTTACTGATTTACAACACATTGTAGACCTTTGAGACATATTGTATCTGAGATTGTAAAGAATAGATCGCTAGCTCAATTTTGGTTGAAAATGACACTGCAAAATATACAGAGTGGGTATGGGTATACAGGTTACATTTTATACTTTTCAATAGATTGATTTTTTCCAGGAAAATGTCCAAAAACAAGCAGAAATGGCAATGTGTTAAACATGCAACCAGGGAAACAACAACTGAGCTGTACAAGTCATTTGAAAAAACATTTGGAAAGTGATGAGGACCAATGAGAGCTCATGCTTTCAAGGAAAAATGAACACTTAGCATAAACAATATCTGTTCCGAGAAGCAAGCCAGTTTGAATTAAATTTTTATCTCTATGACAAGTAACGGGACAGTACTTTTAAGATTGCATAGATATAATGGCTTCATATCTGAAACATGCAATTTTTCTAGATTTATTCCAAACTTAAAATGGTCATTATTGCTTTTTGAAAATCAATACCATGTTAACTAATAGAGCATTTGTTCAAGCTCAAATTAGAATATTTATTCATTCCCATTCAGAAAAATAACAATATAACCCCTAAACAGTTAGGCTATAGATAATTACATTCATAGTAAAGGGGGTGAATAGATCTGCCGAGATCTGGGCACAATCTTGGAAATGAAATATCGAAATATCATCAAAGTTAATCCCATACTTAGTAGTGTTATAGGTAAATAACATGCGGGAATATAATTGATATCTGAGTTGAGCGGGAGATATACAAGGGTTATGTACTGGGAGGTTTTGGATACAGGTTTTATCCCAAGGGAAATATGTGTATATCCCGACGGACCGCAGGGACCAAGGGATATACACATATTTCCCGAGGGATAAACCCTGTATCCAAAACCGACCGTACATAACAGATGTATTTCATACCTACTGATGTTCTTGGTACGTCATATACCTTATAAAGTTCCAAAATTCAAAAATATACTTAAGATACACATTTTCTTGGTGTTTTAAAGTGGTTTTTAAGTTTTAAGTTTCTGAGATTATCAAACTCATAAATGTGAAAATCTTTTTTTTAAAATGTGAAAAAAAATTTGGGGAAAAATGGGAAATTTCAATGCATATTTAATTCTCATAATCTACTAAGTATAGGATAAATCAGTTATTAAATGCTCGATTTTTGATACAGTGTATATCCCTCAGTAAATACAATATAGTCACGATTTATTAGTTAAAATATGCCTAATTCAATTTTAAGACAAGCCAGAACGGCAAATCTCCCCTGGCCCTTAACCGTTTAGGGGTTAGTAAAATACTCAATAAAACTTATTAACGATAGGATAGATTTTTGATACATGACATACGAGACTGTAATTATATTTAAGTTCAATTCTGTGTGTCAATATTCTCTATTTGGATGCTCAAAAAAGTTCTTGTGTATTAACTCATTAATTATTGGAAAAACAATATACATTTGTTAATAAGTCAAAGCATAAGTTAGTTGTGTTTTACCTTCACATGTGAAAATGTTAGGCTTAGTAGTGCAGTCAGAATGTGGGTTTCGGCGTGCGTTCAGAGGGATTTTATGAGACATAATTTTTCATGTTACTACTATGATTATACATATTTTTATGGATTATTAGATCTTAGTTTTTCAGCTTTTAGATTTTGTGGCCATTTAACCCCCCATGGGCTAAAATTTGGACCCCTACTATAAAATTGGGCAAGAACTCAAAAAATACTCAGTGGAATGTTTCCAAATTACATTGTTATATTGGTATAGACTAATTGAATATATGATAAAAATTTCATGTCACATGGTTAAGTGGTTGCCATGGAAATGGATAAAACATGCCCTTCGGGTGTCAATTTTCAGGCCAATTTTTCAGGACTGACAGAGTCATTTCATGCATATTTTGTCCCCAATGTGTTAGGAAGGGTTAAAATGTAAATAGAAAACTTCTATAATATATTAGCAACAATTGTATGTAAAGATCAGTCCACAAAACCTCAGATTTTGGCCTTGTATTGGTCCATGACTTATACAGGGGTCTATTTCATAGACTCGAGCTCCCACATTGGATGGATGCTATAACTTTTGAAATAATGGAGATACAGGTCTCATTTTTTCAGATCTTCATAAATGGTTAGTTTTAAGTATTTTAATATACTTTGGGAGCTGACATGTGATTGGTTGCCATGGTAACCAGGGTTTTAGGGAAATTCTGGCCCCAACATTGGATGGATGCTATAACTTTTGAAATAAGGGAGATACATGTCTCATTATTTCAGATCTTAGACAATGATTGATTATTAATACTAAATTAGACTTTGGGAGCTGAAATTTGATTGGTTACCATGGTAACTAGTTTTTATTGAGATTTGGACCTCCTCAATTGATAAATGCTTAACGTTTGAATTTAAGCAGATACAGATATCATCATTTCAGGTCTTAAAAATTAATTAGGTTTGTGTATTGAATTAGACTTTGTAGCTTAGCATTTACTTGATTGCCATGGTAACCATGTTTCGTCGTCATGGAACCCTTAATTTTTTATTTCATTTTTACCTTCATTTGAGAATGTTATACCAAAAACGCTCAAAATTATCATTTTGCTCTTAAATTCAGCAATTTATCCTGTATGCCTGACAGTATAGCCTCATTCCATTCTACTAGTTCTCACACATATTCTGACTCCCAACTTGTTTTTACTCATCATTATTGTTTTCATCTTCCACAATTACCTCTTAATTAAAAATATCAACAATTTCTATTGGAAAGAAGGATTCTTTTGACCATTCTTATGTTAAAGATTTGTCAGGGAATTCACAGTTCATTCATGCAGTGTTGGGCATAATGGTAGAGCTGGGTTTAGGCTGGTGGGAATGTGTCCATACATAGGTTTGATAATTTACCCTCTTCAAATGTGAAAGAAAATGTCAACACCTTCATAAGTGAGGGCAGCACTGTTCTGTTTTGTTCTGTATCTCATGGGAAACAGCTCATCTTGTAATCTATTAGTGGCAGTTATTTTTCTATTTCTGCTGTATTTTTGCAGGTGAACAATTCAACTTTCGATTTTATGGTAGCGGGAATTCCTATATTGTTTCCTATAGAAGAAAACAACTTTAAGAATTGTTTGTCTTCCGCTTCAGTTGATTTACTTTTCCTTTGTTCTGATCCAGTAAACGCATTGAAGGCTAATATGGCTTCACACAGGACTTAGTCCTAGGTTTGCAGCTACAGGGGTTGGGTTGAGCTTCTGACATCTAATGGGACATAGTTCACATTTGAGGTTCTTAAGGTTGTTTTCTTCATAATAGGAATCAATATAGAAATTTCTGACACAAAAAAAATCCAAAGTTGAATTGTTCACCAGTAAAAGTACAGCAGAATTACAAAAATATGTTTGTAACTTACATCAATAGATAATGATATGAGCTGTTTCACATAAGATATTCTCCAAAGCAGAACAGTGCTGCCCTCACTTATGGAGGTTTTGACATTTCAACTCTTCCCATCTTTCAAGACTGGTCCTTCACTGCTTTCATTGCAACTAATATAATGCAATGAATTAAATGATGAACTCTTCCACCTTGTAATGATTGCTCATTATAACATTTGAAGAGGATGGATGATAAAACTTATATTTGGAAGTGGAAACATTACCCCCCCCCCCTCGTCTCCCATCGAGTTCACTGTATATAAACCTTGAGGCGATCCTCAGCTCAGGTGGGGTACTTTTGACATTTGATATGGCAATGGACCCAAATTTTAGGATCTGGTATGAGAATGCTCTCCAAATTATGACTTGAGAGGTATGGCAATGGTCGGATTTGGGAATGGTTGTTTTACATGTATGGCATTGATCTAGTATATTCTTAATGTGAGGTTGTTTTTGGTTGTTTTCCTCAATGATCTGCCTTCTTCTCGAGGCATTAGAAATTTTGAATGGCCATGTTTTCATATCTGGATATTTGGTATGGCACTGGTCCTATATTTGGGCATTTGGTATGGCTTTTGGGCATTATTTTGGTTGATATCCGAACACATTCAAATTTGACAGATTTGATGGGAACATATTGATATTTGAGGGTTCAGCCAAGGATCCCAACCACATTTTATATACAGTGAACCCACAGGGACCAGTCTTAACCCATTCTACCAAGTCCAATACTGCATGAATGGACTATATCCCCTAAGGAACCTTATCTCCAGAATGGTCAAAACAATCCTTCATTCCAACAGAAATTGATGATAAGAGGAAATTGTGCTAAATGAAAACAGTAATGATGAGTACAAATGAACAAATTAGGAGTCAGAGCTTTTGTAAGAACTAGTCCTATGGAATAAGGCAATATTGTCAGACATACATGTATTGTTTACTAGTATTTGATATTTTATGAGCCAAACAATGTTTGCGTCTCTAGTTTTATTGAGTCATGAGCATGTATATCATATAAAATAGAAAAAAATCCCAAAATTAAGAATAAAATGGTAACTTTGAGCAACTTGGTATTTTAGAATAAAGGTGAATCTGAAAACGAAAACAGCAGTTACCATGACAATGAAACATGGTTACCATGGCAGACAAATAAATCCTAGCTTCCAAAGTCTAATACAATACACACATATTATTATTATCTTACATCCGAAAAGATTATATCTTATCTGGCTGTATTTAAGAGTTATAGTGTTCATCAATTGTGGAGGTCTGAATTTCAACAAAACCCTGGTTTCCATGGTAACCAATCAAATTTCAGCTCCCAAAGTCTAAATCAATACTTTAAATCCATCATTGTCAAAAATCTGAAAAAATGAGACATGAATCTCCCTTATTTCAAAAGTTATAACATCCATTCAATGTCGGGGTCAGGATTTCCTTAAAACCCTGGTTACCATGGCAACCAATCATATACCAGCTCCAAACTTATATTAAAATACTTAAAACCAACCATTTATGAAGATCTGAAAAAATGAGACCTGTATCACCCTTATTTCAAAAGTTATAGCATCCATCCAATGTGGGAGCTCGAGTCTATGAAATAGACCCCTGTATAAGTCATGGACCAATAAAAGGCCAAAATCTGAGGTTTTGTGGACTGATCTTTACATACAATTGTAGCTAATATATTATAGGAGTTTTCTATTTACATTTTAACCCTTCCCAACACATTGGGGACAAAACATGCATGAAATGACTCTGTCAGTCCTGAAAAATTGGCCTGAAAATTGACACCCGAAGGGCATGTTTTATCCATTTCCATGGCAACCACTTAAGCATGTGACATGAAATTTTTATCATATATTCAATTAGTCTATACCAATATAACTTAGTAATTTGGAAACATTCCACTGAGTATTTTTTGAGTTCTTGCCCAATTTTATAGTAGGGGTCCAAATTTTAGCCCATGGGGGTTAAATGGCCACAAAATCTAAAAGCTGAAAAACTAAGATCTAATAATCCATAAAAATATGTATAATCATAGTAGTAACATGAAAAATTATGTCTCATAAAATCCCTCTGAACGCACGCCGAAACCCACATTCTGACTGCACTATAGTGTGTTATATATAATTTTACTGAACATCGGTGTCTACATCTTCCTGTACAGGAACTTTAAATTATGTTCATGTAATGATTCATTTAACTGGACGTTAGTCATTACTATCACTATATCTTGTTGATGGCATAATTAAGGTTACTAGAACATTCCTTGCATGTGTTGTCCTAACTTGATGTAACCAGAAGTTATGAATTTGCCATGTATGTGACAAGCACGTTACAGTCTCTTTATTTTGGCAAAGTCGTTGTTAAGGTTGGTACTACATTCCTGGCTCGTGATATCTAAGTCGAACGTAACTTGTATACTCATTTATGCGTGTCCACACTTTCCTTTGCCTACAACGTTCTATAGTTAATGTTACCAGAACTTTAACTTGGCCACGTATATGTGCCGTTGCATTAGCACGTTACAGTCTGTTATTTTATTTTTGCAGTCATTGTTAAGGTTGCTACTACATTCCTAGCACATGATATTTAAGTAAAATGTAACGTTGTATAAACATCTGTGCGAGTCCAGACCTTCCTGTGCCTACATCGGTCCAAGACAAACGTTACCAGAACTTTAAACTGGCCAGGTATATGTTACGTTGCATAAGCACATTACAGTTTCACTATTTTTGCGAAGTCATTGTTAAGGTTGGTTCTACATTCCTGGCACGTAATATTTAAGTCAAATGTAACGTTCTTTAAACATCTGTGCGAGTCCACACCTTCCTGTACCTACAACGTTCCATAATTAACGTACCAGAACTTAAAACTGGCCACGTATATGTGACGTTGCATAAGCACATTACAGTCTCGTTATTTTTGCGAAGTTATCGTTTAGGTTGGTTCTACGTTCCTGGCACGTGATATTTAAGTCAAATGTAACGTTCTTTGAACATCTGTGCGAGTCCACAACTTCCTGTACCTACAACGTTCCATAATTAACGTATCAGAAATTTAGATTGGCCACGTATTTATGACGTAATGTAAGTACGTTACATTTTCGTTATTTTGGCGAAGTCATCGTCTAGGTTGGTTCCACGTTCCTGGCACGTGATATTTAAGTCAAATGTAACGTTCTTTAAACATCTGTGCGAGTCCACACCTTCCTGTACCTACAACGTTCCATATCAACGTTACCAGAAATTTAGATTGGCCACGTATATATGACGTAATGTGAGTACGTTACATTTTCGTTATTTTGGTGACGTAATTGTTAAGGTCGCTACTACGTTCCTGACACGTGATATTTAAGTCAAATGTAACGTTCTTTAAACATCTATGCGAGTCCACACCTTCCTGTACCTACAACGTTCCATATCAACGTTACCAGAAATTTAGATTGGCCACGTATATATGACGTAATGTAAGTACGTTACAGTTTCGTTATTTTGGCAACGTTATTGTTAAGGTCGCTACTACGTTCCTGACACGTGATATGTAAGTCAAATGTAACGTTCTTTAAACATCTGTGCGAGTCCACACCTTCCTGTACCCACAACGTTCCATATCAACGTTACCAGAAATTTAGATTGGCCACGTATTTATGACGTAATGTAAGTACGTTACATTTTCGTTATTTTGGTGACGTAATTGTTAAGGTCGCTACTACGTTCCTGACACGTGATATTTAAGTCAAATGTAACGTTCTTTAAACATCTATGCGAGTCCACACCTTCCTGTACCTACAACGTTCCATATCAACGTTACCAGAAATTTAGATTGGCCACGTATATATGACGTAATGTAAGTACGTTACAGTTTCGTTATTTTGGCGAAGTCATCGTCTAGGTTGGTTCCACGTTCCTGGCACGTGATATTTAAGTCAAATGTAACGTTCTTTAAACATCTGTGCGAGTCCACACCTTCCTGTACCTACAACGTTCCATATCAACGTTACCAGAAATTTAGATTGGCCACGTATATATGACGTAATGTAAGTACGTTACAGTTTCGTTATTTTGGCAACGTTATTGTTAAGGTCGCTACTACGTTCCTGACACGTGATATGTAAGTCAAATGTAACGTTCTTTAAACATCTGTGCGAGTCCACACCTTCCTGTACCCACAACGTTCCATATCAACGTTACCAGAAATTTAGATTGGCCACGTATATATGACGTAATGTAAGTACGTTACAGTTTCGTTATTTTGGCGACGTAATTGTTAAGGTCGCTACTACGTTCCTGACACGTGATATTTAAGTCAAATGTAACGTTCTTTAAACATCTGTGCGAGTCCACACCTTCCTGTACCTACAACGTTCCATATTTAACGTTGCTACAACTTGAGACATATATTCTGACGACGTTATCACAACGTAAAATTGTTAGCTGGGTAGTTTACTTGATTAATACTAAAGTTACAGAGCTTCAAAGTCATTTTTGAAAATCATTTTCGCCTCCTGTGTTATTTCAATGGGAGAGTTTTTATGAAAAACAATTTTGACTTTAAAGACCTATACGTTTGCTGATCCTGAAGAAAGGTATAGATTTTTTGTTAAATAAAGTTAGCAAATTCAATTGCCTACCTAACCTAATTTTTTGCAAGGACTTGAAGTGATGGATATTCTCTCATATGACTTGCGGCAAACCTACCATTTCCCATTTGTTAACATAGGAATGTCGATTTTCAAAAGTTTATAAAAATCATCATCAATTTTCGACCTATTGTAATTGAGAACAAAAATTGAGAACATTTGGAGGTATTGGAAATAAAGAGGCTTTAACAGGTAGTTCAATGGGGAAGCTAAGGTTGCCAAACTTATGGAGGGGAGTGTAGGAGTAGTTCAAAATACTTTGCGGCTTATAATTTCAACCGATAACGTTGACTCTATTTATATTTTTATTTTACAATTCAATACTCATGATACTAATATCCAAGTTAAGGTGCTATGGAACTTAACAGGAAATGACAAAACAGGAAGTGACAAATTTTTGGGGATTTTTTGACATTTTTTGAACAAAGATAACAGAGTTCTGTTTTGACCTCCAGTCAATTCAACTAGTTCCAAATACCATTTACAGGTCCAGGATCACAATGTTCATGGTCAGAATGACCCTGAACATGATGAAATAACATTTTCAGCCCTATGAAAATGTGACTGAAAAATAGCTAAAAGTAGGAGGGTAGGAAAGGTCACTGAACAGAATCTTTTGAATTTTTCAGAAAATGTGCCCAATATATTGCTCTAAATGATACAATCTTTGAAAATTTGATATCATTCATGGAAAAAGATTTTAAAAGCGATTTATTTTCCTTTTCATGACTGTCATTTTTGTTAAAGACAATTTTCTAAAATTTCAAAGATTGTATCAGTTAAAGCATTATATTGGGCACATTTTCTGAAAAAATCAAAAGATTCTGTTCAGTGACCTTCCCTAGCTCCTACTTTTAGCTTTTTTCAGTCACACTTTCGAAGGGCTAAAAAGGTTATTTCCTCATGTTTAGGGTCATTCTGACCCTGCACATTGTGATCCTGGACCTGTAAATGGTATTTGGAACTAGTTGAATCTACTGGGGGTCAAAACACAACTCTGTTATCTTTGTTCAAAAAATGTCTAAAAATGCAAAAAAAATCTCACTTCCTGTTTTGTCATTCTCTGTTAACTTCCATAGCACCTTAACATGTTTATTGTTTGTTTGACACACCCAAATGTGATAAATGATATATAATTTGAAATAATTTATTTCCTCTACAATTCAAGAAAAAAACATCGTCATAAGAATATTCTAATTTTCGAATTTTGTATTTTTTGAAATATCAATTATCGGTTCTTAACTTGGCATCTTGGAGAAGTCGGACGCTTACATTCCTTAAAACGCTCACATGTTAATACTTAAAACACATTATTCGTACACTATATCTGGATTATCTAATCACTTTCGTAATCACATACTGTGATATGGAACGCCTAACCATCATATAAGGATTCTGCAATGATATAGACATCCCTCCAAAAGTTTGGCAACCTTATCTCCATTTTCCTCCAAAAATAAGGCATATTCCTGAAATTGAGACCCAGCCTAGATATATTAATTTATCCTATACTTAGTGTACTAAATGTATAATAACACTAAAAAATAAATTTGATATCTATTGGCAAAATGAATAACCGGAGGATATCGTGATGATATACTAAGGCTATTGAATTAACAGCCGAATTTTTACACTCTATTGTCAAGGAAGTTAAATAGTCCAATATTCATTAAATTATACATATATCTCTGACCTGTCTTCACGTTTTCAAGATTATTTTCATGTTCATAAATATGTTCTATATCTATCATTTTTACATTGTGACCTATTTTAACTTATATTGTAACTACTTCAACAGGGCCAATAATGCTTCGGCGTAGGCCCTGTATCTGTTTGTATGATGTATTATGAAATAAAGGAAATATAAAAATTAAAAAAAAAATATACTCCGGGCGGAGGATATTGTGACGATATACTCCGCTTGTTGATTCTTTCGAAATCATTGAGCAGCGTGCTTTGACTGTTCATCATTTCACTGGTTGTTTTAATTAAGCGATTCTCGACATTGTACCTTTTGGGTTTATGTGCCATTTGTGCACTTGTGTAATAAATATAGCCATAACCTTAAATAGGTCGTATATACAGCCTTAAGATAGCATCGAGTGTTTTTCTTGGTAGCTCACCTTAGTTAAGAAACGTTATGTATGGTATTGTCGTGATATGATATGTGCTTTCGTGACAGTTCCACGTATTTGAGGTTGTTCAATTTTAAGTCTGGTGCAAAGTACAATAAAAAATTAGTACCGTGGGTACTGGGCTCACATGGTGATGCTCAAAAGTGAAAATAAAAAAGACGAATATAATTTTTTGCAGATTTTTTGTGACAAAATTATTTCATACAACTACTCTTTACAAAGACATGGCTTTTTACAATGCAGGACACCTGAACTTATTTGTAAAGCTAGGAAATGGGCCAAAAGTGAATTTCCCGAGACAAAAATGCTGGCCATTTTGAAATTAGGCGAGATTTTGAAGCAGGAGTCACAGTTTTTTTTTCTGTATCGATGTTGAACAAAATTATTTTTAATCGGGAATCCTATCTACAGGGGATTTAAAAAGTGTTGACAGAGGTTTAAAACTTGCCACTTTTTTGGACTGACTGAGAGACAGATGGACGAATCAATGTTAACTAAAATGGCTGAAAATAAAAAAACTGATATAATATTTTGCCGACTTTTTGTAACAAAATTATTTCATACAACTACTCTTTACAGTGACATGGCTTTTTACAATATAGGACAGCTGAAATTATTTGTAAAGCTAGGAAATAGGTCAAAAGTGAATTTCGCGAGACAAAAATGGCGGCCATTTTGAAAATAGGCGAGCTTTTGAGCCAGGAGTCATAGGGGAGTTATCTGTATTGATGTTGAACAGAAATAACTTAAAACAGGAATCCTATCGACAGAGGTTTTAAAACGTGCCACTGTTGTTGACGGAAAATGGATTTCACAAGTCAGATAGACAAATCAATGTTAACTAAAATGGCTGAAAATAAAAAAATAGATATAATTTTTCGCTGATTTTTTGTAACAAAATTATTTCATATATCTACTCTTTACATTGACACAGATTCTTACAATGTAGGACACCTGAAATTATTTGTAAAGCTAGGAAATGGGTCAAAAGTGAATTTCGCGAGACAAAAATGGCGGCCATTTTGAAAATAGGCGAGCTTTTGAACCAGGAGTCATAGGGGAGTTTTCTGTATTGATGTTGAACAGAAATAACTTAAAACAGGAATCCTATCGACAGAGGTTTTAAAACGTGCCACAATTGTTGGCGGACAGACAGAGAGACAGACGGATGTTAACTAAAATGGCTGAAAATAAAAAGATGGATATAATTTTTTGCTGATTGTTCGTAACAAAATTATTTCATACATCTACTCTTTACATTGACATGGATTTTTACAATGTAGGACACTTGAAATTATTTGTAAAGCTAGGAGATAGGTCAAAAGTGAATTTCGCGAGACAAAAATGGCGGCCATTTTGAAAATAGGCGAGCTTTTGAGCCAGGAGTCATAGGGGAGTTTTCTGTATTGATGTTGAACAGAAATAACTTAAAACAGGAATCCTATCGACAGAGGTTTTAAAACGTGCCACTGTTGTTGACGGAAAAGTGGATTTCACAAGTCAGATGGACAAATCAATGTTAACTAAAATGGCTGAAAATAAAAAAATAGATATAATTTTTCGCTGATTTTTTGTAACAAAATTATTTCATATATCTACTCTTTACATTGACACAGATTTTTACAATGTAGGACACCTGAAATTATTTGTAAAGCTAGGAAATGGGTCAAAAGTGAATTTCGCGAGACAAAAATGGCGGCCATTTTGAAAATAGGCAAGCTTTTGAACCAGGAGTCATAGGGGAGTTTTCTGTATTGATCTTGAACAGAAATAACTTAAAACAGGAATCCTATCGACAGAGGTTTTAAAACGTGCCAGTCAAAAGTGAATTTCGCGAGACAAAAATGGCGGCCATTTTGAAAATAGGCGAGCTTTTGAAACAGGAGTCGTAGGGGAGTTTTCTGTATTGATGTTGAACAGAAATAACTTAAAACAGGAATCCTATCGACAGAGGTTTTAAAACGTGCCACTATTGTTGACGGACGGACGGACAGACAGACGGACAGACAGACGGACGGACAGACAGACGGACAAGTGAGCGATTGCAAAAGCTCACCATGTGAGCTAAAAAAGGTTAATGCCTATCGGTGCTTTGAATTTAAATACATTGACGTTGGTGTAAAACCAATTTCAGAATCTATTATTAGCTTGTATTCATAGCACAGGTAACATCTCTTTTGTTATTTTGACTACAAAGCTTTGATATTTTCCAACAAAACTCAATTTATTAAAATAAAAATGGTCATCCTCTGAAATGTTATTTTGCGCACTTTTCGATGTCATCTGAACATGACAGTTTTAACGTACCGTTTGCCAAGTTATTCTGGCGCTTAATCGAACAGTTGTTGTTGCAATAAACTACTGCGAAGGCTCAACTAAAGTATAAATATACATTAGCATCACATTTGCACGCACTCCGATTATAGATTAAATGAATATATAGTTGATTGAACTTCACAATTCACAACTCAAATTGTTGAAAGAGCACTAAAATATTATTCATTACATATACAGAGAATTGATTGAAATACATTTCTTAGACAGTATACAATATACAATTGTTGACCTCTCCAGAGGTCAACCGGCAAAATTGTATACCGAGACTGTAAACCGAGAAGCTACTGTTGACAGAGACCGAAGGTCGAGGTCAACAGTGTTTCAAGGTTTACAGTCGAGGTATATGATTTTGACGGTTGACCGAATGGAGAGGTCTACAATTGTTTTGTTAGTCAGAAGAAACTAATAATACTCATATATACGACAGTCATCAATCATGGCTTCATTTCACAATCTTTTCTACGAACTACGCCAGCAATGATTTTTAAGAAAATCTGAAGACAGTGGAAGCTAAACTCTCTGTTTTCGGCACATAACTGCGTACTCACTAAGTAAATTAATGTTAATTTTGCGTTTCTATTTGTATTGTTGCTATACTCGTCGTGTAGAAAAGTCAAAATATCACTTTCATCAACGTGTACAAAATGTCGGACTACCATGTTTTTTTCTGTGAACATTGTGACGTCATATTTCCCATAATTCACAAGTGTAGTACAGTAACATACGCGGTCAATAATATGATATCCCATGATGCACAAGTGAGGTACAGGCAAAAATGTTGACCGCTAATTGACCAATCAGATGCGAGTATTTACACTGAGGTACTAACAATTAAAAATGTTAACCCAATAGTTAATAGTTAATTTATCATTTGTGTGAATTTGGTTGGGTAGACATGCCAGGAAAGCAATTCCCGCAATATATAAGCGCTAGTGTGTATGACCCTCGTATGCAAGAAAATAAGAAAAATTAAATATCCAAATCAGAAAAATAACAACAAATAACATCATACGAGGGTCAGATTTATATGACTAAATTGCAATTGCATATATTTTTGACTAAATGTTCAAGCCCATATGCCTTGGTCACATTTGCTCCGATTTTAACTACGGCGCCAGGCCGATTGAATATTTTGAACAATATTGAACAAAACGCTCTATCGGGAGGGCGCCAGCCGACGGATCGGAGCAAATGTGACCCGGGCAATAAGAAGACCAGGATAGGTAGACCCACCGGTGGTCAATTATTCAGAAACAAGTCATAGTTTTGAGATTTCGGGAAAAATTATACTTTTTGGCCAATTATTGTATTGTAAGACCGACATTTAATTATCGGTAAAATACTTGAAATAAATTCTAAGAAACACATTCTAAAACATTAGCTTATCTAGTGTTTCCCATGAATATGAAGCCTCAAGGTACAAGGACGACTGATATGATTGGATTGGGTCCATTTTAAGCTTCACGAATATGAAAGGTCATACGTGAACGTGTAGAATTATGGCATTTTTATCGGAGGTACTAGACCTGACTTAGTGATGATAAAAGCAGTAAAACATTTTTGATGCAACCCCAGATACACCGATTAAGAGGGGACATCTTTGTAATTAATGAGCTACTCTTAGATAAGCGTGTGACCTGGTAAAGCCTTATTCTAAGAATAGTTATAACGATTCAGATATGACATCTCGTGAAGCAGTATGTGATATTTATGATAGTCCGTACGTATTTAAATCAGTAATAAGCCAAAACACAACTAAATCAAACGTACAAATCAACGATTTAATTAGCACGTATTGTACATACAGGGATGGTCCATATACATGTATTTCGATGAAAGAGTGTTCATTTATCTTTCTTAAGTAACATATCTTCCCAAATTGGATATGTTAACCTGGGATATGTCAGTAAAAATACACTCCCCTCCATAAGTTTGGCAACCTTAGCTCCCCCATCGAACTACATGTTAAAGCCTCTATACATTTGAATTTTTATTCACTTAACCTGCAATGAAACAATTTATAATATTGATGGAAACGTAACTTGATTTTATTTCCAATACCTTCAAAATTTCCCAATTTTTTCCTCGATAACAATAGGTCAAAACTTGATGATAAAGGAGTGGTTTCGATATGGAGAACTTTTTGAACACATGTTTCTCTTAAACCAGTCATAAAAATTTAACACATCGTCAATCTAATGGTCATCTTTTTAATGGTAACAATATAATTTGAAAAATATACATATATACTTTCATCTATATTGTTTTAGAAAACACATCAAACACTTGTTTTGTTCTTGGTATCATGTTTCCAGAGTGAAATGAAACATCTTTCCGAACCTCATTGGAACAAAACGACATAAATACAACATGTTTAGGTCTCTCAATATTGTAATTGTACAAGGGAAATTTTGGTTGATTTAAAGAAAGTATCTTGTTAACGAAATGAAAGGTTTATCTTGATTTTTATCTATTTTGGGGGATTTTGTTTTAATTGCTTATTACTGTTTTAAAATCAACCAAAAATTCCTTAAATTTTGTATAACTATAATATTGAGAGGTCTAAAACATGTTGTATATGCTATTTTGTTCAAAAAAGGTTCGGAAAGACATTTTATTTCATTCTCAAGAATTGGTAGAAAGGAGCAAAAACAATTGAAATAAAAAAAATAAAAAATGTTAACAAAAACAGTTATATAAAATATTTCCAAATAATTTTCGCATTAAATGGTTGTCAATTAGTCAACATTACATAAATACCGTGTTTTTTACAGAATGTTTTCGATGATTGGTTTAAGAGAAAAACATTGTTGAATTCAGTTCTCCATATCGATACCACTCCTTTGATGAATTTTCGAAAATCGTCATTCCCATGTAAACCAATGGGAAATGGTGGGTTCGGGGCAAATCAGAAATCAGGACATCTATTCAGTAAAAGATTCAGCAAGAAATATGTTTTTATAGAAAGTTGAATTGTCTTTTTTTGTACACTAAGTGTTTGCTTACTTGATGAATATACTAAAGTTACAGAGCTTCAAAGTCATTTTTTAAAATTATTCTTCGCCTCCTGTGTTATTTCATTGGGAGAGGCTTTTTGAAAAATAATTTTGACTTTAAAGACCTATAACTTTGCCGATCCTGAAGAAAGGTGTCAATTTTTTTGTTAAATGAAGCTAGCAAATTCTATTGCCTACCTGACTTGCATTGCAAGGACTCGGAGTGATGGATATCCTGTCATATGACTTGCGGCAAAAACCTACAATTTTCCAGTGGTTAACATGGGAATGTCGATTTTTAAAAATTCATCACATTTTTCATCAATTTTCGACCCATTGTAATTGAAGAAAAAATTGAGAAAAGGAGCAGGGAAAGTATCGCAACAGACTTTTGATAATTTTGACAGTTGATAATTTTTTTGTGAGTAGTTTCTGGCTGTAAAAAGTAAATGCTTGGGAAAGGCGAATCTATAATCTTCAAGAAAAGTTCAAAGAATAGTTTCCAGATCAATTGGATTATCTTATAATCCATGTTTAATCCACCCATCAACAAGCTTTTTCAAAATACATTCGTCATTTTCACTATCGTCCCTCATTTTTTTTACAATTTTTCATGCAAAGTTACATTGTACTTGAACACATGTTTCATCAAGTAAAATATGTAAGGAACTCCATGAAGTTTGTTTTTGAGTTTTTTTGAAAAAATGAACCTCTTAAAATGCATGTTTACAAAAATAATTTAGGAGTGATGTAAAAGATGGCAATGTTTTTCAATAATAACATGCATAGGTGGGTGAATTACTCATGTGTGTTGTGTTTTAATCCGGCATTCACTGACTGAGTTAGCCTATTGAAAAATCGTAGAGATTAATAATACAAACAGTAATACTATGAATACTTCTACTTCAAGCTCAAATAGCGCTTTCAGGGTCCTGTGTTGAAATACTAGATCACCTTATGTGCATGAATTTTCAAGAGAAACCATCAGTGCAAGCAATTAAATGAAAGCATCATCCGAACATCACTTGAAAAGTACTAAAGTGGTGAAAAATTGCAGGATGTTGACAGAAAATGTGCCTAGGGGAGAGGGTCGTCTCTCAACCCCCTCCACCCCCTCCCTGATCACGGGACTAATACATGTGATATGGCAAAGTCCAATTCATAGATTAAGTTTCCCTTGCAGTCTTGTTGGCATTTTTATTAGAGTTCATGTTTTGTTTATGTTAATGGGTGAGTGGAAGACCCTTGGGTGGGAATCAAATATAAAATGTTTTCTAAAATATATATTTGAAATACTTTGTGTATGTACAGTCACAAACTCTAGGCAACATTAACTAGTAATGGGGCAACACCCCAACTCAACTGAGTGAATGTGTAAACCATTTAAGGAACAAAAAACATTACATAAAACAAACTCAGCATGCAAACATGTAAAACTGGCATGGCAAAACAATAGATAGTGAAACTGAATAATAAAAGCACGTACGACTAGAAAACAAGGGATTAATGAACACTGGTGTAAAGTAATGAAGGGACCTGTTAAAATGACATGAATGGGGATTGGTCAATTTGAATAGTAGAAATATAAAAAATGTGAAAATTAGCCAGGTAGAGGGGGAGAGATAAAGGGAGCTGCTGCTCCCCAAGAGATTCTTTCAAAATGATGCAGTTTCTCACCAATCTGAGCACTTCGCATGATTTTTTAGCCAAAACTGTCAAAAAGTTCATCCCTAGGCAAAAGCTTTGCCCTTGGTAAAACTGCTCCTACCCCTTGGTAAAAGCTGGCTACAGACTGTGTAAAACACTTGTGTGAGAACTTGAACATGAACGAGTACTGTTATGACCCCCAGTAATGTTGTCCATCTCTCAACTGGTTTAACTGGGGACCATTACATCAATTGGCATTATATCAATCAGGCAACAAAAAGAGGCCAGTGATGTGAAAATAGTCAATAGCACGGTGTTATAGCATGACGGTTACGCCACCTCTGAAAACAAGGTTGGACAGCTACGTTCACTAATTTATCCAATAAAATGGCCGCGATTGAAGAGAAAACTAAGGTTGGCGCATTATTTTCTATTTCTGTGTATCAATGAAAGGATGAACGATTTATGTAAAAATCGCATTCGGTGATACTTTCAGTAATGTATATTTTGAACGTAGCCTTTGCAAATTGATGCCCGGGGATAACATGAAATAAGAGAAAAACTGTCGAGTTTGAAATTCAAAACTACACAAAAATTTAGTAATTTGTTTATTTTTGTTTTTGTTGTTAGGGCATGGTCTACATTGCCTAAAAACCTTGTGGTATATAGATGTAACCTACATACGATCATACAAAGCCAATTGAGCATTGGAAACCACCTATGTTCTACTCAAGCCATAATAATGTATTTTGAATTTGCAGTAGTTATACACAGTTTACTTATACTTACAGTTAATATTTTGAGTGGCTCATGTACTGAGACAACACGAGAATGGACCAAATATTATAAACTTTGATATCTCAGTCGGTAGGTTTACAGATTATATTCTGTTTCTTGTAGACCACCTGGCAGATTTGACCCAGTCTTTATAACCATCCATATATACGTCACCGAATGGAACTAGTTTAAAAGGAAATCTTATCTGTGAATATTTCCTACAGGCGAGAAAGAGGACATGCTGCCTTTCCCATCCGCCATTTTTTGTTATCATTACCGCAAAATTTTGCAAATCGCCTTGACGTAACCGTCATGCTATAACACCGTGAATAGGGGACCATAAGTTTACACATTCCATGTGTACGTTCATCAAAATAGTGCGATCTTAACCTCCCTAATAACTGAAATTGTTGACTCAACCAATAGAATCATTCTATGTTTGTTTATATTTGTTCACATTAATATGGAAGAAAATCGGACATTTTGCTAAAAAGATGTTATTGTAAATCTTAGAAATAATGATAAAGGTAGTATACACCACACACTCAATGGTATTGATTGTGGTTTTCAGAGACTCTCAATAGGGACTTTAAGCTTGCAATGTTTTTCACAACCTAAATGTGAATGGAAAATATTTAGCGATGCATTTGTATGGGCGATTGGTCATAGGTTGGCGTTTCGATTTTATATGCAAGCTTAATCTCCCTAATGTTAACATTAAGGTAAGAGTGTATGTTACTCATAACATTTTCTTAGGATAACATTTCTTGAATTGATGAATATGCAAAAATTATTCTTAGCATATCATCCTTCATTTCATTATTTGAATAATCAATCTGAAGATAAACTCAAATAAGGAAGTGTGTTATAAAACATCATCATATATGTTCAATGTTTTTTCAGAAGCTGGATCAAAATATTTGTCTTACTAAAATTATTGGCAAAGGTATGATGTACTAAATTCTTGTACTGTATTTATGATTTTAATAGCACTGTACCTCGTGAATCATTACTGATAAACAAGATACAGAAAACCTGTTCAAAGTAAATGCTATAATAAGGCATCATAGAAATTATCATAAAGAGAGGTATTTAGAATTTCTTAGCAACTTATAATTAATAAAAAAAGAGACTTCTACAAACCATCAGTGTAAAACTTACAAGTGATAGCACAGTGTGAAAAACAAGCACCAGAGACTAAACAAAGGTGGCATCAAAGCACCTAGTACAGATGGATATAAACAAACAAACAAAGCAACTTACACACACACACACAGGTTTAACTGCACTCAAACATTAAACAGTCAACTTGACAGGTATTCAGAATTTTTGGGGAAATGCTGCGGTTATGCTCCATTGATTAAACAGGGGATCAAACAGCAGGGGATCAAACAAGTCCAACCATTCATTTATGAAAACATTTTGAACTAACTTTATGGCACACTAATGACATCTTATATGAGTGTGCTGTACTAAAAGCATAGCTTTTAGATCCCCATTGGATCCCCTTATATTGGATTATCATAATCCTAATCCACGAGGAGTTCCTTATATATTTTAAGTGATGAAACATGTGTTCAAGTACAATGTAACTCTGCATAAAAATTGTGAAAAAAAATGAGGGACGATGGTGAAAATGACGATTGTATTTTGAAAAAAGCTTGTTGATGGGTGGATTAAACATGGCTTATGAGATAATCCAATTGATCTTGAAACCATTCTTTGAATTTTTCTTAAAGATTATACATTGGCCTTTCATATGCATTCATTTTTGTACAGCCAGAAACTACTAGAAAAAAAATATTTACTGTCAAAAATCTGTTGCGATACTTTCCCTCGCTCTTTGGAGGTATTGGAAATAAAGTCAAATTACGTTCAATCAACAGTATAAGTATTTTCATTGCAGGTTAAGTAAATAAAAATTTAAAAGTAAAGAGGCTTTAACACGTAGTTCAATGGGGGAGCTAAGGTTGCCAAATTTATGGAGGGGAGTGTATGTATAGTATAAATTATATATTTATAGTATTTTGTTTCTAAAAGATCTATATGGTTTTCTCGGGAACAGTATGCGGGATATTTGAAATACTCCAAGCAATCAAAACACCAGACTAAGGGAATACTTCTCAACCTAAATATTTCCAAATTCCGGGTTGACTTTTTTTTTAAATACGGGTTATCTGGGTTGTTTAAAAACATGCCGGTTTAATTCGGACTTTGTTTTTATTAACATTTCCAGGGCCGTGAATTCGTACGATCCGTCATCCGATCCGGATAAATTTCCTCATGATAATGGTGCATTGTGGGATTGATCTTTGAATGGATCCAAACATTTGTGAATTCGTACAATCTTTAGGATACATTTAATCCAAATATCACTCGATCTACGTAGGTGGATATATTTTTGGATAAAGGATTGGTACCGATATAGTGAACTGAATTCACCATGTTTTCTCTTAAACAGACTATTGAAACATTCTGTGAAATACACGGTCCTTTATGTAATGTTGACTGATTGACAACAAGTTAATACAAAAATTATTTATATATATTTTATATAACTGTTTTTGTTTAAACTTGGGTTTTTGGTGCAAATGTCTTATGTTCCTTTCTACCAATTCTTGATAATGAAATAAAATATCTTTTCGAAGTTTATTGGAACAAAATAGATTATTCAACGCCTTATAGTTAATATACAAAGGAACTTTGGTTGATTTAACAAAAAGGATTAAAAAAGCAAAAAAGCTCTCAAAAGATACAAGTTAAGAGAAACCTTTTATTTCATTAACAAGATACTTTTTTTAAATCAACCGAACATTCTTTTGTACAATAACAACATTGAGAGCCCTAAACACGTTATGTTTATGTCATTTTGTTCCAATGAGGTTCGGTGGATGTTTAATTGCATTCCGAACACACATGGGCCGATCAAAAAGTTTCTTGCTGTTGGCTAGTCTAGATTTTGTGATAAAAAGAGTTTGATGCTCAAACTTTAACATGAGACAGGATAGATTGTTAGTACCTCAGTGTAAATACTCGCATCTGATTGGTCAATTAGCGGTCAACATTTTTGCCTGTACCTCACCTGTGCATCATGGGATATCATATTATTGACCGCGTATGTTACTGTACTACACTATGGGGAATATGACGTCATAATATTTACAGAATAAAATTGTAGACGGACATTTTGTAAACATTGATGAAAGTGATATTTTGACTTTGCTAGACGACGAGTATAGCAAAAATACAAATAGAAACGCAAAATTAACATTAATTTACTAGTGAGTACGCAGTTATGTGCTGAAAACAGAGAGTCTAGCTACCACTGTCTTCAGATTTTCTTTAAAAAATATTGCTGGCGTGGTTCGGAGAAAAGATTCTAAAAAGAAGCCATGATTGATGGCTGTCGTCTATTATGTGTATTATTCGTTTCTTTGGACTAACAAAACAATTGTAGACCTCTCCATTCGGTCAACCGTCAAAATCATATACCTCGACTGTAAACCTTGAAACTACTGTTGACCTCGACCTTCGGTCTCTGTCAACAGTAGTTTCTCGGTTTAGTTTGCTTGAAACTGTTTTACATTGAATACATATACCTTACTGAACCTGAAGAAACATAAAGAGGTCTTAACACGTAATCCTATGGGGAAGTTAGGGTTTCCAACCTTTGGAAGGGAGTGTATTTGAAGAATGCACTGGATAGGAAAATATTTTGTCTATAATATTATAAATGCGAGTCCCTCAAAGGCATTCAAACAGACTCAGATAAATTAGAATGTGTTAATCGTATCGGATTGTAGTAATTTCTTTATTACCTTATATTGGCAAGAACGGCATAAAATAGAAATTTATTGGTGATCTTTCGAACGTAAGAAAAATCTTACAGATTGTTGATTTTTTAACAGAAATCGCCTCCCCAATCTGTCAGTGTTGTCCGATTGTCACCTTAACGTTTAGTGTGGATTACAAGCCTTAGATGTTTTAATTCTGGGTGTGTCTATGTCAGGCTAAAGATTAAGTATTGTTTAATTATCCAATATACCATTTCTATGGTTACAAAAAATGCATTTTGTCATATGCCTCGAAAATTATCACTTCATCTGAGAAAATATCATGAATAAATATTTGCATTAAAATACAAGGACCTACACCCCTTTTACCTGTGATTTAATAAGTAGCAGCACCTTAATTATAGATATAGCAATAAATTTAAAGTCAACGAACTTTACAATAAATACAGCAGGCATAGGTATATGCATTCATTATTGAAGAAAATAAGGGGACGGTGTACACCTCTAGATCATCATACGAAAGACAACTACCTCGGACCAGCAAATACAATGGTTGGACATCTGTTTACAATAGTGTTAGCTTTCCTGACTGTCAACGGTAATTACCAAATGCTACATATTAAATTAATATTTTGAATATGTATATGTTATTTTCGATTTAAGAAAGCTAATGTACCGATCGCGATTGATACAGCTGAAATTTGCAAAAATTGATGCATAATGGACATAGATGAGAATGTAAAACTTATTGTAGAATGTGTCTCTGAGATAATACTTCAGATTTTTTCAAGGGTTCTTTTTTCTATCTTTTGAACGTCCGTAATTTTTTTTTAGCTTGAGTCACAGATATAAGACACCTCTTGGCTTTTGGCGTAATAACCAAGGTGATCGAGGGTTGGGAGGGTCAAGTTATGATAGTTAGAAGTCGATGCTAATGAAATTGAAATTAATAAAATAATGATTATTCCAATACTCTAGAAAATACAAAAAGATGAGTATTGCTCTTTTTGATAAATAAGATTTAATATTAAAGTTTCTTTCCAATGTGCTTTATTTCATGAAAATTGACTATGCTATGAATTTATAAAGGTAAAAAGGTTAATCGCCAAGTATTCTCGAATCCCGTTCTCAACAAGACTTTTAGAGAAATACTTATTTCTCAAAATTTACTGGATATCTTGGAATTTTTTCGCATATTCCTTAATGTCAATACTTACTATATATAACTATGATGATACCATCTTCCAAATTTTAGATATAATTTTTTATCCTCCCATGCTCCCAACTTTTCAGTTTCACAATTTCCATGTTTGTGTCGTTGCTAGGTGGTTGCATTGCAACATCATGGACTAAGATTATATTAGAAAAATACACAATTATACATTCATACATCTGTATTGTAAATCACTGATTGCTATTTGTTGTATATCTTGAAATATGAATGCTAAAGACGAAAACAAGTTGAACGTGTAATAGCTGACAATGGCTGGCCATTAAAAGTACTTTTTAACGGCGTATGAAATCGTTTTTTGACGGCGGTAAAAGTAACTTTTAACGTCGTATAAAAACGTTTTTGACGGCGTTAAAAGTAATTCTTATCGGCGTATGAAATCGTTTTTTGACGGCGTTAAAATTAATTTTTAACGGTGTATGAAAATCGTTTTTTTTTTGACGGCGTATAAAATCGTTTTGACAGCGTTAAGTATGGCTGGCTATCTGGACCAATGTATCGTCATACTTTAAACGCCGTAAAAAGATTTTATACGCTTTTAAATCTATTTTTAACGTCGTCAAAAACAATTTTATACGCCATTAAAAACAACTTTTAACGCCGTCAAACACGATTTAATACGCTGTTAAAAATAACTTTTAACGCCGTCAAAAATTCATTTTGAATTGCGTCAAACACGATTTTATACGTCCTTACGTTTAACCACGCGTAAAAAGGCATTTTGTTCGGTGTCAAAAATGAGTTTGAACGCGTCAAGAATTGTACTGTGATACGTTAATTGCGTCTTAGCTGGCAGCCAATTAAAACCGACATTACAATAGATGTATTCATTGAACAAACAAACGTGTATGTTCAACTTACCCGGACTGATTGATATGAATCCAAAACCCTATTTTCTGTTAAAAAAGTATGTCACATCATTTATTTGTTTGTATCGAAGACTACAACTTTCCCTGGAATTTGATATACATCAAGTTTCATTGTTCGTTTTTTCGCAAATGATTAACAATGTACGTTTGCAATTTCGAAGGGAAAAATGGCTGATAGTGAAATTACTGAAAATGTGGCAAAGGTAAACAACGTACTTGATGTCATCCAGCTAGGTGTACAGAAATAGTTCAAAATATTTTTTAACGGCGTAAAAGAATCAAATTTGACGCCGTACAAAATACTTTTGAACGGCGTAAAAAATCAGTTTTGACGGCGTATAAAAAATATTACACTGCATAAAAAAATCAGTTTTGACGCCGTAAAAATTGTTTTTAACGGGGTTAAAAGTTATTCTTTACTGCGTATATAATCGTTTTTACGGCGTTATAAAATTCTTTTTGACGACGTTCAAAATGAATTTAAACGCCGTACATAATCATTTTTGACGCCGAAAAAAATCAAAGGTATGATGATACATTGGTCAGGATGGCCAGTCATAGACTATACAATTTTGCGTTACATTGATTTCAATGGGTGTACGCGATACCTGCTATATTTGAAAGCGTAGGTAACCTCAGTTCTAGAAACGCTTTTACCACAACTGGTCAGTATTAAGGGAAGGTTATGGTTGTTTCCTTTGCATCAAAGATGGCGGACTGGAAGTGTGGATTTCGATATTTTTTGTTTTCATCGAATGAAACTTCTTTATAGTTGAAGCAATGCTTTATTATTTGAACCGAACCCAGCTTATACGACATGGAAACTTTGGATATGATCATTTGTTCATATATCATGCGTGGGCACCACAGTTCAACGATATCTTTCACCTCATAGGGGAAGGTAACTGGAAATGTAAAAACATCAAATTCAGAGGTACATGCACGCATTGTCTATTGTAGTCTCTTCATCTTCAAACAGAATGCTGTGCGATACTTCTGGAAAATGAGGTCTGTCTTTTTCCTTTTGTAAATATATAAAGTTGAGCGGGAGGGGATTAAGTAATATTAAAAATTTTCTTGGAAGCGAAAAATTGATACTTTTCCACATATCATTCCAAGTGGTGCATCATGCAGGTCATGCCATGCATACATCCCATGTAAGCTTTATCGATGATAGGATCTCTCTCTGTATATAAAAGGGATGTTATGAGAGATACTTCTAGATAATGAGTTATGTATTTTTTCTTTTGTTAATGGATAAAGTGGAGTGTGGGGGATAAGTTAACATAATGTTTTAAATGGAAGCGCAAAATGTATGCACTTCCACACATGTATAAGTCAAGGAGCTGTCCATCTCTCTTGGTTTTGGATGACTTTATCTACTGTAGCATCCTTTTTATAAATGAAGGGAATGTTATGTCTATCTACTTTTTATGTCACCACCAGAAGTGGTTACATATGTTTTGTCTCAAACTTTTTTATGGATGGTGTTACGCAGTTGGCATTCGGGTATCAGCAGTCGATGTTTGTAATAAATGGGAGGAGGTAACAATTTGCATGTTCATGCCTCACAAACAGTATACAGTTACACATTAACAATCAGAGTTAAAGGTGAAATATATCAACTGTAGATTTCTGCCATTGGTATAAAAGGTTTGCTTTATGAACTAGTTTTTGAGTAAGTGAGGGGTAAGCCATATTAGAATATTCTTTGGGGGCATAAATAAATAAAAAGCATACTAGTATACAAAAATGCACCCTTAGCAAAACGGAAACACGCACGCACTTGACATATTCAAAATTGTTTGAGAACTACATGGGGTATGCTCCCTTGATCAAACAGGGTATTAACCAAAGTCCAACCAACCATTCATGATAAGATTTTGAATTACAGTTGTAGGCATAAATTGTATGGTACACCAATGACGTCTTATCTAAATGTGCTGTACTAAAATCATACAAAATGCATTTACCGTTGGATCAGCGTATGTTGGATTATCATATATTCCTTATTCAGAAGGAGTCCCTTATATATTTCAAGTGATGAAACATGCGTTCAAGTAAAATATAACGTTGGATGAAAAATTGTAAAAAATGATGGACGGTGGTGAAAATTATGATTGTATTTTGAATGGGTTGATTTCACACAACTTAAAGGATAATCCAATTGATGCTGATGGTCTTTTCAGAATAAATATCTAATTCACTTTTCGTCAAAGAAAAAAATGTACAAAATACTAATTACTGTTGTTTATTTTAGGAGAGAACGTGTGTGAGAAACTTCAGCTTTCGGGGATGCAAGGCCCAGGTTTACCGTTTAATGGCATATATGAGAAAACACCTAAAATCCTTGAGAATAGACCAACATACACATCCGATGTGTTCAATCTATACTACTCGAGCACTAATTCCCGCTGGGTGATTGACGATGATTTTGATGACACAGATGGTTATTTTGCAAGTTCCATTACAACTACGAGCCTCGATCCAATTTCAACAAGTCCTTGGTCTTTCTTGGTTGGTACATGGAAGACGCAACAAAATGCTAAGCTCATTTGCACAAATGGTAATACATGATTTTGCCTTTGAAAAATTGCTGATTTTAATTTATATTTTTTTCCTATTGAAACCTCAGCATATTAAAATTGTAGGAATCAGAAGTTTTTACAGTTTGTTTCATTTTAAACCATCTGCATATGGTTACAAAAGTGTAGCAATTGCAACAGATGAAGGTCAAATCTGAAATCGAATTTAGATTTTAACTTCAGACTACTTATAGATACTTTTAAAAAATGGTCAATTTGAAGCAAAGTCGAAGAAGACCCGTTCGACTATTTTTCACCCTTAAAAGTTTATACAGGGTGGGCCAAAAAACCAATACCCAACTTCCAATCAGAATAAAAATAGTTACATCCAATATGGTACATTGACTCACATATCATTATCCCAACGAACGAAGTTCGTTAGGGATATAGTGAAGCCCTCCGTCCGTCCGTCTGTCCGTCACTCCGTCAGTCCGTCAGTCCGTCAGTCAGTCAGTCAGCCAGTCCGTCCGTCTGTCCGGAAGATAACTCAAATACTAGTTGACAGATTTTCTTCATATTCAGTGGAAACATGTATATTGGTGAATAGTTTTACGAAAAATTTTTTTTTCAAGATGGCCGCCGCTTTAAAAATGACGGGACTTTTTCGCAAATATCATAAATTTTTCTTTCTAAACCAAAGTAATTAATATTATTGTTTGAAATTTTTGTAGTGTATTCACAACATTTATCTATTTCAGATATATTCCGTTTTTTTCATCCTGACCCCCAGGGGCCATGTATGGGGGGACAGGAAAACAGAAATTTTCGCTTATTTTTAGATCTTTCTGAAGTATAGCTTTATTATACTCAAATGAAAGGCAATTAAGAGTAGATTGCAAATATTGTATCTTTTTTCTGATTCGAGCCTCGTAAAATTCAAAATGGCCGTCTAATGTACGATTTCGCAATAATTTTTCGATCCCTTCAAAGTATGGCTATATTATACTCAAATTGAAGGAATTTTGGAGTAGATCACAATTATGGTATTGTTTTTCAGATTTGTACCTCAGAAAATTCAAAATGGCTGCTTTGCAGGAATTCGCAATTCTAAAATCTAATTTTTTCATTTTCAACCAAAGTAATGAGTATAATTGATTGGAATTCGGTAATTGATATTTTGTTCGTTGGGATTTGCTACTCCGCGGAGTTGCCATTATCTAGTTTTAAAGGTTATACATTTTCAAACTATTTGGTATATAACACTATGTCATGAAATCAATATCAAAGTTTTATTAGACTCCAGATTGAAAATCTGGAGTCTATTGTTTTTGCCTGTTTTCTTATTAGACTCCAGATGAAAATCTGGAGTCTATTGCTTTTGCCAGTTTTCTTTATTATTATTAGACTCCAGATGAAAATCTGGAGTCTATTGCTTTTGCCAGTTTTCTTATTAGACTCCAGATGTAAATCTGGAGTCTATTGTTTTCGTCAGTATTCTTCTTTATTATTAGACTCCAGATGTCAATCTGGAGTCTATTGTTTTTGTCAGTATTCTTATTATTAGACTCCAGATTGAAAATCTGGAGTCTATTGTTTTTGCCAGTATTCTTCTTCTTCTTATTATTATTAGACTCCAGATGTCAATCTGGAGTCTATTGTTTTTGCCAGTATTCTTCTTTATTCTTATTATTATTCTTCTACAAACGTTTTCTCCTTAACTAGAAGACATTGAGTCAAGTCCTGTATATGGTCAATTTAGGTCCAGTATCTAGTTTCTGGGAAATTGGGTCAATTTTTTATCTAGGTCAAAGGTCAAGAACTAGGTCAAATCCAGTACTTTGTCACTTTTTTCAATTTTCTCAGTCGTCCTTCAATATTTTCGATCCAGTTTTTTTTCATTGTGTTCCTCATAAAAAAGTAGGAAAGCTAGGGTCGATTTAGTTTTTTGATATCTCAAACCGATTTTGAGATATGGTGTCCGGAAAGTAGGTCACACCAAAACGTGCTCCAAATTCAATGTATGAGTTATGAATTAGGGGTAGAATTTTGTCAGGAATCCGAATCTGCAAACCAAATTTCGATCCGACTTCTGGTTTGGAAGTTATGGCGTTTTAAAAACTCAAAAATCGCTAAATTTTGTGCCCATGTTAAGTCAATGGGAAAAAAGATTTTTTTGAAGTGAAAAATATGAAATATAGACTGAGTTCAGCTTAATTAAATGAAAGGCTTCAAAAGAAGGGGACCTCAAAAGCCATCTAGCTTCAGAATTTGGACACCAAAATTCCTATGTCAAAATCTAGGTCAAATTCAAAGGTTTTCCTTATTTTTGTGATTCTGACACTACACTTCAATTATATTCTTCGAAATTGTGTATACATGTAGCCAAGAGTCTGCTTATAGTGTTAGCCTTTTGCCGTCAGAAAGTATTTTGACCCACTTTTGAGATATGGTGTCCGAAAAGTAGGTCAAAATAAAAAGTTCTCCAAATTTAATGTATAAGTTATGACTTAGGGGTAGAATTTTGTCAGGAATCCGAATCTGCAAACAAAATTTCGATCCGACTTCTGGTTCGGAAGTTATGGTGTTTTGAAAGCTCAAAAATTGCTAAATTTGGTGCCCCATGTTATGTCAATAGGAAAAAAGATGTTTTGAAGTGTAAAATACGAGATATAGACTGGGTACAGCTAATATAATGAAAGCTTTTGAAAGGAGGGGACCTTGAAGGCTACTTAGCTTCAAAATTTGGACACCAAAATGCCTAGGTCAAAATCTAGGTCAAATTCAAAGTTTTTCCTTATTTTTGCGATTCTGACACTACACTTTAATTATATTCTTCGAAATTGTATGTAGCCAAGAGTATTGTTATAGTGTTAGCCTTTTGCCGTCAGAAAGTATTTTGACCCACTTTTGAGACATGGTGTCCGAAAAGTAGGTCAAAATAAAAAGTTCTCCAAATTTAACATATGAGTTATGAATTAAGGGAAGAATTTTCTCAGGAATCTGAATCTGCAAACCAAATTTCGATCCGACTTCCCTAGATCCAACATATTCTGATAGAGGAGCAGAAAAAATACAACTTGGGATGTGCTCCCAAATCCTTAATTTTTACATCATATTTCCTGTTTTCCTCCCCAGGTACCCCCAACATTCCATTTTAAATCATCTGTAACATTGCCAAATGATCTTATTATGTTATGTTACTTTCAGAGATAGAAGAAATAAATCCAATCCAAAATTTTTATCATTGTATCTCAAATATTCTATGAATTAGAATAAAAATTTCAAGACTTATGGGACAACCCTTGTACATACATTTTACCAAATTTTTTTCCTGTTCGAGCTTTTCCACAAAAGATAGGTATTGATATGGTGAACTGAAATTACAATGTTTTTCGCTTAAACCAATTATTGAAAACATTCTGTAAAAAACACGGTCCTTTAAAGGACGATTCTCGGTTTGGAGAACGAAGTTCATCAATCTAAATGAGCATTATCCCTGCTTCGGACAAATTTGATTTTTTTAAATAACATAGATTTGAATGTCTTCTTTTGAATAGTCATAATTTAATTTGGGTAATATTTCTAGATTTTTCGCAAAAAAATATTAGCGCAGTACACTGATGAACTTCTTTCCCCAAATCGAGACTTGTATTTTATTGAATTGGTCTAATTGAGCGTCATCCCTGCTTCAGACCAATTTGTTATATTTACATCTTGTAGATTTAAATGTCCTCTTTTGAATATTCATAGTTTAATTTGGGTAATATTTCTATATTTTTCATAAAAAAAATTATTAGCCCAGGAGACTGTTCTCCAAACCGAGAATCGTCCTTTCTGTGGCCATCTTAAAAATCTCTCCTTCAGCAAAGCTCCTTTGCCTCTAGGCATCAGTATATATAAAGTTTGAACCCAAATTGTGAACTAGTAATTGACTTATCAAAGATTAATTTTTTTTGCTAAATATCGTGGCTTTTTTAATAGACTAGGTGTGAGTAGAAATAATCTTGATTTACGTCATTAAATATTCCAAATTCAAAGTACTTCTAGAAATATGGTTTCGAAAATTGTTTATCAACTTTGAAAATTAAATTTGTTTTGAAAATGTGACTTCTAGTTCGGGTTGATTCCCCATAGACCCCATGTTACAAAATCACAAAAAGTGAAATATCTTTTCTTGTATTGGACAGATAACATTTTCCTTTACTGGACATATTTTGATTTTTATAACTATTAGATACATAAGGGTTATATGAAAATTGACCCACTAAAACAGATGTAATCTGCATCTATGTTATTAAGCGGGCATATTGAAAATTCCTCCTCAAGCAGAGGTCCTACTCCCATAAGTCATAAGCCTATAAAATTTGAACCAAATTCGTCAACTGGCATTTGAGTTATTGCCCACAGAGACACACGAATGAACGAACGGATAGATTGACGGCTTTCCTATATCCCCCTCGAACATTGTTCTGCGGAATAGTTAAGTTAACTGTTGGGAACACAGAATTTTGAACGCACATTGTAGTCCAGCCAAAATACTGCAACAACACATGGGAAATTATTTAATGTATACTATAACATAAAACTTTATATTCAGTAATATGCTTTTGTATATTGGTCTTAAAGGATTGCAAAATGACATTTACATAAATCATATCAAAAAATATACAATGAGTTTACAGAATGATATAAATACATGCAAGGCTTTCTGTTAAACATACTTGTTCTGTGCAAATATATACAATGTAATGAAGACATCATTCTGGACTGAATAGCACAGAAATATGCTTAAACTACAACCTAATTACAAGACAGTAAGAACTTGACTTCTTGTAGATATTAAACTGTTGTAAACTTAAATTCAAATTTAAAATATTAACCTGAAGAGTTTTAATTCTTTCGGTTAATAACTATAGTCAATCTGAAAATTTTACACAAAAAAATAGTTTCAATGTGAGATTGATTTTAAGGATTATTTGTATTCTTTGCATATATACTGTGATTCCTTATGGCAATTGTACTGTCTTTGATCTGGATGATGCCGGGTGAGGATTTGTCACATAATGTCTTAGGCATATCTTCCTATTTAGTTTTTATATATTACATTCATTGGTTGCTGTTTAGAGTGAAATCATGGTAAGGGTAGGCTAATAGAGTTCATCCGTTGATGCCCGAGACAACATTATATGGATGTAGTTATATAGTTCCGTTGATCCCTGTGATGATAATAGTTATGACATTGCACATCATTTTATAGCAAATCGGACACTTTATCATTTGTTGACATGAAGTGACTTTTAGGCCAACATTCTGCGCAATTCGCAGTTGTATTATGTTTAACAGTATAACTTAAATAGTTCATCTTACAATAGTTTAATAGTTCATCATATTCACTATTTAGGTTCCTTTATGCTGTGTACAATGTGTAGGCTGGGTTTTCATGTAGACATAATTATATAGTTCATGAATCACTGGTTGGAATGATGACATGCTTCAGCAGTACATTTTAAAGTTCATTATTTTCTGTTGGAGGCTCTTGCCCAATACAGTTATGTTATCACAGCAAGGTACGTCAACAATGACAATACAATGACATCCTTTTATGAAATTATTCATCAACAAAATAATAATACAGCTGGATGTCACATAACAATATGTTATACAATTATTTTTCTATTAATAATAGTTAAACAAATGTGCAGATGAAGACAAAAGTTCCATGCTCCCGCACCATCAGTCAAAATGGCTATAGACACTTTAGAGTATATTTTTTATATTTTCAATTACATACCATAAAATTTATTTTTTAGTTTCCACTGCTGTAGAAACTAACAGCTATATGTTATATACCAACAGATGACAGATGATCACATACTATGAAGTAAAAATTGCAACCCAAGAGAACAAAAAAACTACAACTGAAGACAGCTGACCAATAGTTGTCACATATAATAACGTAGTTATAGACATGGTCACATACAATATATTAAATACTCAAGTTCAGAGTATGGTAGTGTAGGAACAAGAATGCAATTGAATAATATAATGTCATCTAAAGTAAGAAACAATTGTCATTACATGATATACCATTACACTGTCTTAATATATGCAAAGCAATATTGACATGATCACATACTATGAAATAGAATCAGAATATAATACAGTTATACACCTAATCAACAATTGTCAGAGGGTAAAAAACATAAGTAACAAAGTAATAGCAATAATAGCAAGGTGTAATTCAACAGAACTAATCAAGAGTTGCCACATCATCAAAAAACATTAAGTAGCAAATGCTACTTAATACAGTTATATCATACAAATGTGGAATATAAAAAACTTAACAAAAGTTGCCATAAAGTACAAAACCATAACATAACAATTACTTCAGGGTATGACACAGTTATACTAAACACTGGTATTATATAATTATTATATTTTAGAAAGCTGCAATTGAGGACAACTACAGTTGCATGTTAAAAATCACAAAGGATAAATTGCATTTTCAAAGAATAATATACTTATACAGGGTGACACAAAAATACCACCCACAAATATTGAAAAATCTTTCTCAACAATAAAGTAATCTTCATGATTTTTTTGTAGATAGAGTGTTCAATACATAAGGGATTGTTCTACTTTCTCTTTTATGAGTACTAGTATCTACAACTGGTTTTGATATTATAAGTATTGGCTATCAAATTTTCATTTATTCTCCAACATGTATTGTAATGACTTCAGTATGAATGAAATGTCGTTTGATGTTTTGTTCCTGGATTATGATTTTGACTCTTTTATTTTAAGACACTACTTCTTTTCACATTATACCATGGTTTTTGGATATAAAGGGTATATTTTTGCTATGATCTGTTAACACTTAGAGTCAGCTTTACTTAGTTTCTTTAAGGTTTTTAGTATTTAGTATCACTTTGGTTCTTATGCTCAGATATTTATAGCACCAACAATTGACATATCTCTCAATTTCCAAGTTGTTGATGTAATGTAACTTTGCAAGTCTTTCACAGACTGGACACTCTACACTTAAAAATTATGAAGATTCCTTGATTATTGAGAAAGTTATTCCAAAATTAGTGAGTGACATTTTTTGTGTCAGCCTGTATTATACAAAGCTACAATTTTAGACAACTAACCAAGTCAGTTGTGATAAACATTCCATTATAAGATTTCAGTATGAAATATATTGAGCTCAATTAAAATCTAGTTTTGAAAATGATAGGATCATGTCTGCGATGTGTATGTCCATACCTATATTTCAGTAATAAAGTTGAAGGTGTGAACATAATAACAAAATAGACAATCCAAAAAATCTCCAAAATAGAAAATGGTTGTCAGTATCAGGATCATAAATTGGATAATGTATGTATTGTGTATGTCCTTACCATCATTAAAAGTAATAAAATTGAAGGTGTGAACATCGTACTTAACAAAACAAAAAACAATACAAGACATCTTCACAAGGGAAGTTGTTATCAGTATCAACGCCATGAATTGGATTATGTCTGTTATGTGTATGTTCATACCTTCATTAAAAGTAATAAGGTTTAAGGTGTGGACATCATACTTCATCAAAACAGACAATCAAAGACATTTTCACAAAGGAAGTGATTGTCAGTATCAACACCATGAATTGGATTATGTCTCAAATATGCATGTTCATACATTCAATAAAGTTAAATGTTTGAACATCAAAATTCACAAAACAGACAATAAAGTAAATCTTCACAAAGGAAGTAGTTGTGAGTATCGACACAATGAATTGGATTGTGTCTGTAATGTGTATTTCAATACCTTCATTTAATTAACAAATTTGAAGGTGTGAACATCATAATTCACAAAACAGACAATCCAAGACATCTTCACAAAGAAAGTGGTTGCCAGTATCAACACCATGAATTGAATTATGTCCGTAATGAGTATGTCCATACATTCATTTAATTAATAAAGGTGAAGGTGTGAACATCATAATTAACAAAACAGACAATCCAAGACATCTTAACAAATGGAGTGGTTGTCAGTATCAATATCATAAATTGGATTATGTCTGTAATGTGCATGTCCATACCTTCAATAAAGTTGAAGGTGTGGACATCATAATTCACAAAACAGACAATCCAAGACATCTTATCAAAGGAAGTGACTGTCAGTATCAACATCATGAATTTGATTATGTCTGTAATGTGCATGCCAATACCTTCAACGAAGTTCAAGGTGTGAACATCATAATTAACAAAACAAACAATTCAAGACATCTTCACAAAGGAAGTGGTTGTCAGTATAAACACTATGAATTGGATAATGTCTGTAAGGTGTATGTCCATACCTTCAATAAAGTTGAAGGTGTGGGCATCATAATACACAAAACAGACAATTCAAGACATCTTCACAAAGGAAGTGGTTGTCAGTATCAACACTATGAATTGGATTATGTCTGTAAGGTGTATGTCCATACCTTCAATAAACTTGAAGGTGTGAACATCATATTCAACAAAACAGACAATCCATGACATCTTATCAAAGGAAGTGACTGTCAGTATCAACATCATGAATTGGATTATGTCTGTAATGTGCACCCTCATACCTTCAATAAAGTTCAAGGTGTGGACATCATAATTCACAAAACAGACAATCCAGGACATCTTCTTAAAGGAAATGACTGTCAGTATCAACATCATGAATTGGATTATGTCTGTAATGTGCATGCTCATACCTTCAATAAAGTTGAAGTTGTGAACATCATAATTACGTAACAGACAATCCAAGACATCTTAATAAATGGAGTGGTTGTCAGTATCAATATCATGAATTGGATTATGTCTGTAATGTACATGTCCATACCTTCAATAAAGTTAAAGGTGTGGACACCAAACTTCACAAAACAGACAATCCAAGACATCTTCACAAACGAAGTGGTTGTCAGTATCAATATCATGAATTGGATTATGTCTGAAATGTGCATGTCCATACCTTCAATAAAGTTGTAAGTGTGGACATCATACTTCAGAAAACAGACAATCCAAGACATCTTCACAAATTAAGTGGTTGTCAGTATCAACACCATGAATTGGATTATATCTGTAATGTATATGTCCATACCTTCATTTAAAGTAATAAGGTTTAAGGTGTGAACATCATAGTTCACAAAACAGACAACCAAAGACATCTTCACAAATGTAGTGGTTGTCAGTATCAAGACCATGAGTTGGATTATGTCTGAAATGTGCATGTCCATACCTTCAATAAAGTTGAAGGTGTGGACATCATAATTCACAAAACAGACAATCCGAGACATCTTATCAAAGGAAGTGACTGTCAGTATCAACACCATGAATTTGATTATGTCTGTAATGTGCATGACCATACCTTCAATGAAGTTCAAGGTATGAACATCATAATTAACAAAACAAATCATGAAATGTGCATGTCCATACCTTCAATAAAGTTGAATATGCATCTCCATACCTTCAATAAACTTGAAGGTGTGAACATCATATTAAACAAAACAGACAATCCATGACATTTTCACAAAGGAAGTGTCAGTATCAACACTAAGAATTGGATTATGTCTGTAAGATGCATGTCCATACCTTCAATAAAGTTGAAGGTGTGAACATTATAGTTCACAAAACAGACAATCCAAGACATCTTCACAAATGATGTGGTTGTCAATATCAATATCATGAATTGGATTATGTCTGTAATGGGGCTGTCCATACCTTCTATAAAGTTGAAGGTGTGAACATCATAGTTCACAGAACAGACAATCCAATACATCTTCACAAAGGAAGTGGTTGTTAGTATTAACACCATGAATTGGATCATGTCTGTAATGTACATGTCCATACCTTCAATAAATTTGAAGGTGTGGACATCATAATTCACAAAATAGACAATCCAAGACATCTTATAAAAGGATTTTACTGTCAGTATCAACATCATGAATTGGATTATGTCTCTAAGGTGTATGTCCATACCTTCAATAAAATTGAATGTGCATCTCCATACCTTCAATAAACTTGAAGGTGTGAACATCAAAATTAACAGAACAGACAATCCAAATCATGTTCACATAGGAAGTGGTTGTCTGTATCAACACCATGAATTGGATTATGTCTGTAATGTGCATGTCCATACCTTCAATAAAGTTGAAGGTGTCCATACCTTTATTAAAGTAATTAATTGAAAGGTTTTGACATCATAATTCACAAAACAGACAATCCAAGACATGTCTACAAATAAGTGGTTGTCAAAAGCAACACCAAGAATTTGACTATGTCTGTAATGTGTATGTTCATACCTTCAATAAAGTTGAAGGTGTGGACATTATAATTAACAAAGATTGTCTGATTCTGCTGTCTGGCTCTATTAGCTGTTCTGTTGTCTGGTTCTATAGTTCGATTCTGTTGTTTGATTATATTACAGAACCATACAACAGACCCAGATAATATATTCAGACAATAAAACAAGACATCAGAACCAGACAAAAGAACCAGGCAACAGAATCAGACAGCATAATTATACAAAATAACTATACAACAGAGCTATACAACACAACCACACAGCAGAATCACGCAAAAGAACCAGACAACAGAACTATACAGCAGAACAATACAGCAGGAATATCCAACAGATCAATACAGCAAAATTATACAACAGAATAATACAGCAGAACTGTTCAACAGAACAATACAGCAGAATCATACAAAAGAAACAGACAGCAGAACTATACAACAGAACAATACAGCAGAATCATACAACAGAACCAGACAGCAGAATTATACAACAGAACAATACAGCAGAATTATACAACAGAACAATACAGCAGAATCATTCAAAAGAACCAGACATCAGAACTATACAACAGAACAATACAGCAGACCTATACAACATAACAATACAGCAGAATCATACAACTGAACCAGAGAACATAATACTTATTTGATTTGAATAATGTTGATATTGCCATTAACCTTATTTCATTAACTCTTCGGAAAAATATTGGTTTCCCTAAAAATGTAGGTCAAATCAAGGACAAATTGTCAACTTTATTTCAAAATACAATGTTCTTTTTCTGTCTCGTTTGTTGTCTATTGGAATTTTATATTTGCCCTCTACACTGTTACTATTATTTATTTATTATTTTAATTATTCCGTATAATTACTTTGATCATTTCGTGATAGCTGTAATAGATAGGTAGGATACAAACATCTACATTGTGTAATGCATGACTGCCATATGCATGATCAATACATGTTCCAAATTCAGTAGTTGGTACAGCTGGGTCAGACAGTAATCTGTATTTCTTGCTTATCAGGAAATCATGAATAGGGTGCTTCTTTTCTGTATTCATCAAATTTTCATTCAAATCACCAACAATAAGAACTTTTTTATGCTTTTTGTGAACATGTTTCAAGATTTTCTCCATTTCTGCAACAAATGTTTTTTTAACTATTTGTGGTGACTTATATATTGTTATCATTGCAATGTCTTTAATAATGGTTATAGCATTGTCCAAATGTGATGTTATGTTGAATGTTTGCAAGTCTCCTAAACTACATTTATTATAAATGGCAATTCCACCTTCATGGCTAGAAATATCAGTTACTGTTCCTCTATTAATTATACATGGAGAATTAAATGTTTCAATCTGAAGAATCTTACACACTTTTTCATGTCTGAGCCATGTTTCTGTGAGACAAATAATATCACAAGAGGTCAAATCAGTATTATTCTTAACATCTTTTATATGTCCTATCAAACCCTCAGTATTGTGATATATAATACTCAGGTCATTCTCTGTTGCTATTTCATAATGAGGTAAAAATTGAGATAAATCTAACTCTGGCATTTTTTCTAAAGCCTTTGCTGTTTTTTCATCACAATATATATTCCTTGGGTCATAATCAATTATATAAAGACCTTCAGCAGACGTTACTCTACTAAAAGCGACATATGCCTGACCACCTGTAAACATGTTTTTGCAAGAAATTGCAAGTCTGTCACATGTCTTTCCCTGTAGTTTATGTATAGTACAACCATACGATAAAATCAATGGTAGTTGTCGTCTCATAAATTTGCTATTGACTTCATCATTGTATGGTTCAATACGTATGGAATCAGGGTGATCTTTAGACTGATTTTTATATCTGCTCTTAATACCTACTTTTGGATTATCAAATTTAACCCATACAGCCTTTGGCATATTGTCTGAATCATTTTCAAATTCAATTGCAGTTACAACACCAAATGCACCATTAGCAAGTCCATCAGCAGTACATATATTTTTTATTAGAAGAACATGTGCACCAACACAAATTTGTAATTCATGAGTAAGGGTATCATCACGACGATTTGGTGCCTTGTCAGTTTTTTTCCATTCTTGGCCTTTCAACTTTGTGTAATCAATTGCTTTCACATTATATATTTTATTATTTGTTGACTTTGAATATGACAATATTCTTTTCCGATTATAATCATTAACATTTACATGCTTTGAATATATTCTCATCACATCTTCAGGAATTGGTTTCTTCATTATTTCCCTAATGAATTCATCATCTTCAGTTGATAGTTTTTCTCCTTTTTTAAGAACTCTTATTCTGTTTAAAAATTCAGCATATTTCAGATCACCTTTTTGTCTCATAATTTCAGTCAGTTCTATTTTCTTGAATTTTTCCCAGGGATTATAATTTGTGTCATCAGATGTCAGTAAACTTTGCTGCATGACAGGAGGCAATTGATAAAAATCTCCAAATGCTAATATTGAAGTATTACCAAAGTCTGGATGGTTGCTTGGTTTAATTTGCTGAAGCCTTCCTCGCACTGTATTGAAAAGTCTAACGCTTACCATAGAAATCTCATCAACTATAAGATTCTCTAAAGATTTAAGTCTCATTTTTAATGGAGCTATATCTTTTTCTTCGAGTGGCTTATATGTGTTTGACATAAATCTTGAAGTGATTCGAAATGCTGAATGCAATGTATTGCCATTAATTTGGAATGCGCTTGTACCTGTTGGACTAGTTAATAGTACACTCAAGTCATCTGGATTTTCCAAAAGGTTTCGTAATAAATGAGTTGAAATATAATGAATACATTTGATCAAATGTGTTTTACCTGTTCCTGCTTTTCCACAAATGTGAAGAAATAAAGGTTCAACTGTTTTATGCCACGATAACTCCAGACATCGTTTTCTTATAAAATAAAACACTTGTTTTTGCTTAGCATTCATGGTTCTCATTAACTTCATAGCTTCCTCTTTAGGTATTGTATCTGTCTGTAATTCTACAAGACAATTCACATTTCCTCTTACTTTTGTTTTCATGTCAATATCAGGCACGTCAGTTTCATCAATTTCATCACATATTGGTTTGATGGTTTCAGAAATACACTCCAGTCTTTCTCTTTCTTGCTCTGGTGCTAACTGAGACCATGCATTCTCATATGTGTCCTCTTCATTTAATTGTTCTTGTGCAGCATCTAACTCATCACCAGTTACATCATAAATATTTTTATATTTTGAGACAATTTCAGACACTCTCAACAATTTACCCCCATGTTTCTTCTTGCCATATTTAAAATAACCTTCAAATGTTTCGTATTTAGCAGGCTTTAATTCTTGATCACTTCTGTGTGGTATAAAGAGTTGGAGCATACTATGATAATATTCATCAGGATTAGTGTCCTTCGAGAATTTAGGATATCTTATAATAGCAGGAGGACTATTTAATCGTTTCTGAATATATCCTAACCCCTTGTCTAGTCGTATCTTTTTTGATGATTCAGTTTGATTTTCAACTACTTCTTCATCATAGCTATATGTTACAATTCTGTAGTGGGATGCAAACTCTGCCAAACATAACTCATTAAATTCTACATTCTTTGGTCTTGCAAAATATCTTTCAATGATACTTGTAGCCCATATTTTATCTTGCTCATTTTCTTTGTGTTTGCGGATCTGTGAAATTGGTAATGACATTTTAATAGGGTTGTTACCCACTGGCAGAAATACAGTTTGTCTTGAGCATTCCTTAAGATGAAGATTGGTTGCTCTGTACACAGCCTCTTGAGCACTAACTTCTCTATGCTTCATATATTTGTATCCAATCATTTTCATGAGTTTTGAGGCAGATGCATTTTTTTCTATAGCTTCTTGTTCAGCATCAATTAGATTTTGACTCATTTCACGTTCTTGTTTTGAAATGTATGATACAATATACACAACACATGAAAATACATCTAGTACATATTGTATGTCCATATTAGCTTCCCATGCTCTCAGAAGGTCGGCATTGTAGTTATTTATCCACATTTCTTTCACATTTCTCCTCAAAAATATAGTTTTCTTTCTCTTACTTGTCAAAACTCGAATAGCTTTTTCATATTTCTGCATTGTTAATCCTGGATATGCCTTTTCAAAAATTTCAATTAATTTCATTTCAGCATAATCTTCTGACAGAAAGAACTCCCACAGAGACTGAATAATACCTTCAGCTACTTTTGTTTGCATACTATCTACTGCTTCATCAGAATCATTGTCATCAACAATAAATGTTTTGTCAGATGGGAGTTTCGGGAAGTGAAATCTACAACTTGCTTTTTTATTTTTCTTACAACTTTTGGAATGATTTTTGCTGTGAGTTTGAACTTCATTAACTAACTTGTTCAAATCAGGATCATTTTTTTCATTTGGCAGTTCACAAGTGATATATCTATCGATGAATTCCTCAACATCTGACTCTTTTGATTTACCATAAATTGGAGCATTCTCAATCCAAATTAAGCAATGCACATGAGGCGATCCTCTCATTTGAAACTCAACACGGTAAAACATATCTTTTATTCTACCGATTGGTTCTGCTGGTGATTTCAACACATCATTCATGAATCTCTTCCACCTGTTATCAAACATTCTTGCAACAGTAACTGGATTATCTCTGATAAATTCACATCGTTCTGTTTTTGTTATTTCATCTGGCAAACGTGGATCATTATTTTGTTGAAGGATTGTTTCAATAATCTCATTCCATTTCAAATCTGCTGATGAAAATGAGCAAAACCATGTTGGTGGCCCAAGCTGTCTTATCATTGCAAATAAATCTTTTTGTACATGTTGCCAATATGGTGGTGTGCCGCGGATTGGTTGCAAATAGTGATGACCAACATTTTTACGGCAAAGTTTTTCACTCTTTTCCTTACTAATGATATCATCAGCTGTTATTTCATCACCACTTGTTGACTTTTCTGTTATTTTTCTGAGGTTGATACTTACTTTAGATAGTATATTCTGCAGTTCACTTAGATATTGGGCATAAAATACATATTGAGTATTTTTAGCAAATCGTAAGTCCGCAGAGAGTAACCTATTGCCAAAATATTTGTTTGCTGTCAATTTCTTTTCTCTTTTTTCAGCATTTGTATTTTTTCCATTTGGAAATAAAGTTGGGAATGAAAGTGCTTCATTATTCTTTTCTTCAAGAATACGTATTGGCTTGTTGTTTTCTCCTGGTGCTAGGCAATATATCTTGTCAAGATGTGTGTCAAGAATGTGTTGAGCAATATCATCAGGTTGCATACAAGTATCAAATACAATATTCTGCATATCATTCCTAGTGTCTTTTTCAAGGTTTTCTGTACTAGTTTCTTTTTTATCACAGCCAGTCTCAGTTGGATTAAGTTCACATTTACTCCAATGTCTTTTTTTATCTTCTTCACTTAAAATCTCAGGTGGTATTGAATCTATAAAATTGTCCAATATTTCAATATCTTTGTATTGCTCATTGTTTTGCTTAAGGTATTCAAGTGCTTTTTTTACTTTAGAAATACTAACTGACTTATATAAGTAATGACCCTTATACTCCAGTTTGCGTTTAAGTTTGACTGTCAAAAGTTGTTCATCACTAATTGGTCTTGGTAAAGCTTTAATGTTTTCATCGGCATTACTTGATACAGATATGACAGGACCATTCATACCAGATTGTCCTCCTCTAGGTAATTGTACTATTTTCATAAAAGGTAAACGTAGTGATACTAAATGTTGTTCAAGCACATTCAAATTTTTCAGTTCGGGCGGTGTAGATGATACCATCAATTTGTTGCTAAAAGCTGTTGGTGGAATGTTACCTTTTTTAAAGTGTACATGACAGTTCTGACATATCCATAGTTTGCTTTTAGGGGATTTACAAAGTGTACAACTTTGTTTGCATGACTTTGCTTTCTTGTGTAAATATATTTTTGAAACATTCTTTTGTTCTTCCTCTTGAGATAATTTTGAATAGGTATTTTCTTTGTAGGAAAGCACTTGATTTTTAAAAAGTAATCTGTGACAAACCACACAAATATAGTTTAGTCCATTATTTATTGTTTGTTTGAATTCATGAATAACTTTTTCAATATTTTCCCTTTGAGTTTTTTTGTTGTCATATTTTTCTTTGCTTTTCTGTTTCTTTTCATCTTGTAAGTTTGGATCAGTATCATACTTTTGTTTGGTTTGATGCTTCTTTCTTTGTCGAAAGTCTGGATCAGATTCATACTTTTGTTTGCTTTTTTGTTTGCTTTGTTTCTTCACTCTTTGTTGAAAGTCCAAATCAGATTCATACTTTTGTTTACTATGTTGCTTTTTCAATTCTTGAAAGTCCAAATCAGATTCATACTTTTGTTTACTATGTTGCTTTACCAATTCTTGAAAGTCAGGATCAGATTTATACTTTTGTCTACTGTGTTGCTTTACTAATTCTTGAAAGTCTGGATCAGATTTATACTTTTGTCTACTTTGTTGCTTTACTCTCTCTTGAAAGGCTATATCATGTGCATATTTTGTTTTACTTTGGCTTTTCTTAGCATTTCTAGCCTCAGATGTAGAAGCATATTTCTGTTTACTATATTCTAGTATTTCCTTTTTAAATGATTCATTAGTAGTATACCTTTTCCTTTGAAGTATTTTGTTCTTGTAAATCATTTGATCTGACTTTGACATTTTTCTCAATCTGGCTTTATCAATATCTGAAAAAATATCATTTTGGCAATTTTCAGTGAACTGGTCACATTCAGACTTGTTTTCTTTGGCATGAGCAGTGTTTTCAGTTGAATACATTCTGTCTTTATCACAATTTCCAGAAGCTAACTGGCCACGTGTGTATTTTAATTTACAAAGATCAACATATGATTCTTTGATTTCTGGAGTGATTGGACCAATACCATTTTGCTCACTGTTTGATAAATGTGCTTCAACTTTAGATTCTTTACTGTTCTGTATATCAGTATTTTCTGTAAAGTTTGATTTTCTTTTACAAGATTTCTTTTCATTTGACTTTGGAGACATGTGGGATGAGTCACTAACATTCAAGTTTTTTATTTCATTTTTGCCTTGGTCATTCTTACATTTTAGTCTACTTGATATTGTTTTACTTGATATTTTAGGTTCACACACTGGGTCTTGTATTTCATAAGATTTTGTATATTCTATCAATGTTATACCATCAACAGAAAAGTGGTTTTTAGTATAAGCTCGGTCTCGTATATTATCTGATAGGGATTCAGCTGTGCTCCATATATATTTAGTCATTTCTTCCAAAGAATCTGATACATGTACAGTTGCCTTTCCAAAATCATAACTTCTTCCTTGTTTATCTCTACAATGGGGATCGAATGAATAATACATTGTATTTCTTTTTGTGACACACATTGTTGCATTGAAGAATGTTACAAGACAAGAGTCATAATCAGTAAGAGCTTGGTCTATAGCTTGGTGTATTGACAATCCATGTTCATCATCATCATAATTCCAATATTCCAACTGCCCTTGTATTGGAGTGGATCTAAATTTGAAAGTCATATCATTGCAACTTATATTCTTTGGAATATCATATATACATAGGTAACCAGTAGGAGTCGGGTTCATTTTAATGATCTTTGAATAAAGAACATTACCTCTGTATAGTACATCATCGATAAATATTGTATCAATATTGCGGTACGATTCATTTTGTAACATCATTAGAAAAGTCAATGAATTCGCGAAACATTGTTTGCCTCCACCTATATTGTCAAATACTTCATTATTCTGAGCTATGGTTCCTTGAATGACTTTGTGTACTATATTGCTTTGCACATCAGATATTACATCGTAATGGTTTTGACTCGAGTGATCTAAGTAGATGCATCTATTCATGAATTCTTTACCGAATATGGACCAGCTATTTTTCCTTTCATAAATTACCATCTTCATTTGGTACATATGACAGGCAGTAGCTATTTCTATATCGGTTCCCCATACAGAGCATTTATTCATATTTCTTGATTTGATATGCATTTTCAATTCTTCATCTGTGATTCCTCTTGATTTATATATATAGTCTTGAGCATCCTGTTGATTTCTATGTGCTACAATACTTTGTCTTATCGCTGTATGGTTTGTTTCATCATTTGAAATGCAATATGATATGGCTCTAAAGAGACAATTACCATCACCAGTAATAGATTTTAAACATTTTGGCTTCATGTGTCTAAGTTCAACATTCTCACGTACAGGATCATTGGTTCTATGTGAATATTTCAGATTGTTAATGTTACAAAGATGCAATTTATCATAATTTTGAATCGGATTAAAATTCCCAATAGGTCGACTTTGATTTGTCTGAGTCACTGTTATATCATTTGAACTATCACTTGATTTATTTCCAGAGTGTTCAGGCTTGTAACCACCACTCTGAGATTGTTCAATAATATCATTGTTAAGTTCATCAATATTTATATGAATTTGAACAGGTGGCACACGTGTACAGTCATTTTGAAAAATGTCTTCCATATCTTCAAGAACTTTTAAGAAGTATGGATCTTCATGTTTACTCTCTGACTTTATGTATTCTTCATTGTTTTTCATTTCATATTTGTCTGTATCAATTGGTGGTACACGTACAGAATCGTCAGATAAGTACTGTTCCAGATCATGAGTTTTTGACAGGTCTTCCTTTGAAACTGATGTCACGGTACTTTTACTAGGTACATGTTTGTTTTTGCTTGAAATCGTATTCCTTCTTCCAAGTTTACGGCTTGATTGTTGTATCATTGGT
>CAIIXF020000624.1:2055-61000 GCA_903813345.2 Owenia fusiformis
TTATTAAGTATGCTCATCTCGAACTAGCTTTGTTCAAGAAAGAATTTTCAAGATGGTAGCTAAATTTCAAAATGGCCACCATTTTCCTAGAATAACATAATTTTTGATAAATTAAATGACAGAAGTTCAAATCTGACTCTAGATTTAAGAATTTTAGCGCAAGGTCAAAAAAGGTTAAAAAGGTCAAAGAAAGTATTTTTTCAAAATCATCAAGATTCAAGATTTGACCTTCTCAAGCTTCTCTTCATATGTCAGCAGCTGAGCAAAATATTAAAAAAACTTTTTGTGCCCTTAGTTTCTCACTGGATTCTTATAGAGCAAGGTCTTAAAGTTATTTTAAAAATTAAAAATTTTAGATTTTTATGATTGGTACAGTATTAACATCATCGTATTAAAATATAGGAATCTGATATAAGAGGAATTATTGTCCTTCAGTGAATATTGTCCTAGTTTGCATTGATATCTGCCAGGAGAAGACTTTGCATGACTGGTTAAGTATAAAGGTTACCAAATGAATGTATGGGAATCTAATGTAAGAGAAAGTATTGCTATTCAGGGAATTTTGTCCCAAGTTTGCATTGATATCTGGTAGAACAAGACTTTGTATGACTGGTAAAGTATTAAAATCACTATATAAAAGTATGGAAATCTAATGTAAGGTGAATTATTGTCCCCGGGAAATATTGTCCTAGTTTGCATTGATATCTGCCAGGACAAGAATTTGTATGACTGGTTTAGTTTGAAGGTCAACATATTTATGTATGGGAATCTAATGTAGATGAAATATTGTCCCTCTGGGAATATTGTCCTAGTTTGGATTGGTATCCATCAGGAGAAGACTTTGTTTGACTGGTTAAGTTTAAAGATCACCATATGAAAGTTTGAGAAATTAATGTAAGAGGAATTTTTGTCCTCTAGGAAATATTGTCCTAGTTCGCATGTATATCTCCCAGGAAAATACTGTGTATAACTTGTTTAGTATGGAAATCTTATGTAGGAGTTATTTTTGTCCTTCCAAAAATATTGTCCTAGTTTGCTATAATATCTGCCAGGACAAGTAATGTAAGAGGAATTATTGTCCTCCTGTAAATATTGTCCTCGTTTGCATTGACATCTGCCAGGAAGAGTTTGTATGACTTGTTACGTATGTAGGTCACTATATAATAGTATGGAAATCTATTATAAGAGAAAGTATTGTCCTCCAGAATATATTGTCCTAGTATGCTATAATTTCTGCCAGGACAAGTAATGTAAGAGGAATTATTGTCCTCCTGTAAATATCGTTTGCACTGATATCTGCCAGGAAAAGAATTTGTATGACTTATTAAGTATGAAGGTCACTATATAAAAATATAGAAATCCAATATTAGAGAAAGCATTGTCCTCTAGGAAGTATTTTCCTTGTTTGATTAATAAAACATATCTGTAATACTATATGAACATTTTATTTTATTTTAACATTGTGCCATATAAAATAAATAAATGCAAATCAAAGTTGTTTTGGTAGAAAATCACATCCAGAATTCAAATATGCGATCAAATAGAAGAAATTATAAAAAAAACCATTTGACCTACTTTTAATAAAGCAAAAGCAGTTTATTGATCATAGTCCCTGGTTCAAAAGCTCGTCTTTTTTCAAAATGGCCACCATTTTTGTCTCGCGAAATTCACTTTCGGTCCATTTCCTAGCTTTACAAATAATTTCAGGTGACCTGCATTGTAAAAAGTCATGTCACTGAAAAGAGTAGTTGTATGAAATAATTTTGTTACAAAAATCTGCAAAAATTACATCCATTTTTTTATTTTCTGCCATTTTAGCCATCATTCACTGTTGAGCAACACCATGTGAGCCCAGTACCCATGGTACTATTTCTTATTCATAATGGTCCCAAATAAATGATGATTAAAAAAAACATTTGACAAGTGTTAAAGGTGCAACAATTAGTGCAGGGGGGCCATTCAACGATCATCGACCAGTGTCAAAATATGTTAAAGTTTGGATATTTCATCAAGACTTCCATATATTTTTATTATCTACAAAGAAACCCCTGAATGAACATTATTTCAGCTGATATTCCTCTTGAAACGTTGTGAATCTTAAAAATCTATAAGTGGGACTCCCTTTATAGAAGCTTTGAACTGAATTTACACTTCTTAATGCTGAACTTGAGAGTTTATCCATACATTTTAAGAAAATAGGTATGTCAAAGAAGATTTCAAGCCAAATATTGACCTGATAGCTCAGAAAAATAAAAATTTTCGAATTTTCTCTCTACAGTCCTTGTTGCCCCTTTAATGACAATAAGGCCTCTTTGGTTACAAGCAAATTTCATTCAGTTAATCCTAAACAATGACTTTTTCTGACCATAATCTCAAAGAAAGGCATATGTTAAGTTGATTGGGCTACATTTTCTCAAAGTTTAGGATCTTGCAGATGCAAAATCCTTAAAATCTGAACACCTCCTAATCCGAATGCTTTTAGCCAGTCCCAATGGCATTTAGATTAGACAGCTTCAATATTACTGTACTTTTTTATTCTGCTGACCTATTTTCACCAAAAAAGCAATCTTAAGACAATTTTAATGCATGTCTGTTCCCTGTTTTAATATATTAATAGGATTCTGAAAGAAAAACAGAATTGCTGAAGTGTCCCAATGTTTTCAATGCTGTTCATTGAATTCAGCTCATTTTGGTCATCCAGATTCAGTTCAGTCCTTTGAAAAATCCAATTTTCCTTTTAGAAAATAAAACATGTCTCAAAAATTCTTATCCTTTTCAAAATCCCTTCTAGTGAAAAAAAGCTCAATGCAAAATCACAAGCATACTTGTCCTAAAATATTTTTTCATTATCCCATCGAACGGGCAATAAAAGTCCGGGCAATAACTCAAATACCGTTGGCCCGATTTTGTTCATATTTTGTACTAATATACCCTATGGGGGTAGAAGTTCTGCTCGAAAGCTGATTTTCAAAATGGCCACTCATTCTAAAATGGCGGCCATTTTAGTGCCAATTTTACAGTAATTTAGGTGCAATATGTAAAACTGTAATTGCAATTTGTTTTAAATGTAAAAAAAATATAAAGGACATTTAAAAAAGCTACAAATGTAGATATTAAAAAAGCACATGGCAGCCATCTTGAAAAATGGCGGCCTTTACTCGTTATTTTACGATTTTTGCTGTAACTCGAAAAGTAGTGGAGCGATTTTGTTCATATTTGGTATGTGAATACTATAAACATTGCACACTGTCTAAAGACATGTTTGGTAGAAGGCGGCCATTTTGAAAAATGGCCGCCATTTTAACGTTTTTTACTATAACTCGAAAAGTAGTGGAGCGATTTTGTTCATATTTGGTATGTGAATACTATAAGCATGGCACACTGTCCTATGACGCTTTTGGTAGAAGGTGGCCATTTTGAAAAAAAATTGAAAAATGGCCGCCATTTTAACATATTTTACTATAACTCAAAAAGTAGTGACGCGATTTTGTTCATATTTGGTATGTGAATACTATAAGCATGGCACACTGTCTAAAGACACTTTTGGTAGAAGGTGGCCATTTTGAAAAATGGCCGCCATTTTAACGTATTTTACTATAACTCGAAAAGTAGTGGAGCGATTTTGTTTAAATTTGGTATGTGAATACTAAAAGCATGGCACACTGTCTAATGACACTTTTGGTAGAAGGTGGCCATTTTTAAAAATGGCCCCATTTTAACGTAATTTACTATAACTTGAAAAGTAGTAAAGCGATTTTGTTCATATTTGATTTGTGAATACTCATGAGCCTTGCACACTGTCTCATGACACTAAGGATAGTAGGCGGCCATTTTAAAAAATGGCTGTCATTTTACATTTTTTACTATAACTCGAAAAGTAGTGGAGCAATTTTGTTCATATTTGATATGTGAATACTCTAAGCATGGCACATTGTCTAATAAAACTTTGGGGAGTAGTCGGCCATTTTGAAAAATGGCCACCATTTTTATGTGTGTTATTTTACAAGTACATGTGTGCGATTTTTCAAAAATTTTATAGGTGGCTTCTTAAAAGCATATTATTCCTTCTGATGACAACTTGGCTAGTGAGCAACGATTTTGAAAATGGTGGCCTTACTGGTGTGTTGTTTTAAGATATTTGCTATATATTTCGTTTGTAAAAATGCCAGCCATTTCTGTTCGATGGGATTCGCTACGCTTTGGCGTTGCCGTTGTTCTGGTTTTTCTATCAATCCACAGTTTTAGCAGCTAATGCATTTTAAATTTTGAATGCACTTTTGATTAATAGCTCATGAGTCATAAATGAACAAGCTTCATATCAAGACAATTTGGAATTATAATAAATTCGGTACACATTCAAGCATGATTTGAAGGCATGTTCAGTTACCGGCCCATGGGCCATATGATGAACTGCCTTTATATCAAGGAAATTTGGAATAATGATATTTGCACACAGTTAAACATGAAGTAAATCCAGACAAGCACAGGTATAGCAATTTTTTCAAAGCTGTTTTCTTTCCACCAGTACATTGATATATTTTATTTAAGTTTTTTAGTTCATAATCTTTCTATTTTGTTACTGTTCATTTATCTTAAATTTAAAAAAAATCATATTTTGCCCCGCAGAATATTGCATATCAGGCACGTAGCCAGAATTTTCCAAGGGGGGTTCACTTTTCCATAAAATTCTAGGGGGGGGGGTTCACTTTGGCAAATTTGGCCAAAAATCATTCAAAAAATAGTCAGAATGGTGAAAAACTGCATGATTTTAAAAAGAAATTTTGGCCAGGGGGGGGGGGGGGAACCCCCCTGGCTACGGGCCTGCATATTCCATTCATTTATGCAGCCCTACATCCTTCCTTCAATACTCCAACTACAAGAAACCCCCTCCCTCTTCCATATAATAAAGTTCATAAAACTGGAGTATGATCAGTAAACAGTTAACATGGCCCTTTCAAAAAATCATAAGACATTTCCTCTTGATTCTATTAGTTATTTATGCTGAACCAAGAAAATGAAAATAGTAGAAAAAGCTCTAAATCCAGATTTAATATTGTGACGAATTTGTGATTTTCACTTTTGTTTTATTTTGAACTTTTATATGTGGAGTCAGTCGACTCTTTCAGAGAGTTTGATGGCTCAAATGTGTACATGCAGAATGTCACGTAGGCACTGGGATGTTTACTGATCAGCAGACTGTAGTGGAATAAATTAGAATAATTAAGTACCCAGCAACCGGTGATCAGCCAATCAGATTCTTTTATTTGAATTTCCCTCCAACTTAAGTTGTAGTTTTCCCATGATGCAACTTGAGGTGTCTGGATTTTATTGTTTGTAATTAACCACGTGAATCAGAGTAAACTAAGATCTTGAAGATACAAGACCTCGTCAGTTTGGATTTATTTATGTGCAAGCGTGTTTTATTTAATCTGTGGACTTATTGGAGCATTATTTTGGATATATTGGATTAGTTGCAGTAATCGTTAGATGCAGATTGTATTTGGTGCGACTATTGAAGAAAATACAAGACAACAGCCAGTGCTTTGGTGAGTTAGCCATTTTCTTGATTGAGGTTGGCATAAAATGGGTAATTAGCTGTCCGCCATCTTGCTTTCTTGTTCCCACAATTCCCGGCGGTCGGCCATCTTTGATTTTGAAGGAAGTGACGTCATTTTGAGAAGTTTTGAGCTCCAGATTCTCTGAGTAGATTTGGCTCTGTCTAATCTCATTTCTTTGATCGATATTCGTGAGTCATTCTGCTCTGAGTATTGGTGGTTCCTAGTCATTACCCCTCCAAGCTATAAATGCTCCTACTTTGTCGAGGCGATCTGACTCTCACCCAAGGTTGTATGTTGAGGAAGGTTTACTCTCATCGGAGCCAAGGTTACATTACCGGAACTGAGGTGCTCCAAGGCGAGAGATAACAGCTCTGTCTAATCTCATCCTTTGATCGACATTCTAGAGTTGTTATTCTCTACAGAGATGTAGTGAGGTTGTAGTGAGGTTGCTCCTGCGAAGCGGTGACTCCGAGAGCAGAGGTTACTCTTTGGAGACAGTGTATTTCATTGAGTGAGAGCACTCTTTGAGTAGAGGTTACTCCTGAGACGAGGCGATTCCCGGGGCTGAGGTACTAGCAGTGTGTGGATCTCGTTGGAGAGCAGAGGTTTCTCCTGAGAAGTGACGACTCCAAGAGCAGAGGATACTCCCGGAGCCTGGACCCCTTCCAAGAGACAGTGTAGCTCAAGAGTGAATTGAGCAGAGGTTGTAGTGAGGTTGCTCCTGCGAAGCGGTGACTCCGAGAGCAGAGGTTACTCTTTGGAGACAGTGTATTTCATTGAGTGAGAGCACTCTTTGAGTAGAGGTTACTCCTGAGACGAGGCGATTCCCGGGGCTGAGGTACTAGCAGTGTGTGGATCTCGTTCAAGAGCAGAGGTTACTCCTGAGACGAGGCGATTCCCGGAGCTGAGGTATTCCCAGTGTGTGGATCTCGTTGGAGAGCAGAGGTTTCTCCTGAGAAGTGACGACTCCAAGAGCAGAGGATACTCCCGGAGCCTGGACCCCTTCCAAGAGACAGTGTAGCTCAAGAGTGAATTGAGCAGAGGTTGTAGAGAGGTATATCCTTAGAAGTGGTGACTCCAAGAGCAGAGGTTACTCTCGGAGCCTGGACTCCTTCCAAGAGACAGTGTAGCTCATAGAGTGAAAGCACTCTTTTGAGGAGAGTTTAAAGGTGGTTACTCCCGTGACAAGGCTACTACCGAAGCAGAGGTTACTTCCGGAGCCAGGGCTCCTTCCCAAAGACGAGATAGCTCAAGAGGGAGAGCTCTTTTCAAGCAGCGCAGAGCGGAGTAGACAAGCAGAGTATTGCAGAGAGCAGAGCATAGCAGAGCCGAGTATATCAGAGTATAGCAGAGCAGAGACAAGCAGAGTAGAGAGCAGAGTATTGCAGATTAGAGTAGAGACAGATAACTCAGAGCCAGAGTGTTTTGGACCCTTGTATATATATAGAGACATTTGCATTTGAGTTATTGGCCATAAAGGCTTTATTAAAGGACACTTTGAAATTTATTGTGATTATTGTGTTGAATAGATTGTTAAAAATCCTGTAATTGATTGTTTTGTATATTCCTGTGTTCTCCATCTCCTAGCTCAGTGACAGCCGAAGCACCAAACAAGCTCGGCGCCCGTGAGAAACACCTCCGAATCCCTTATCATCGCCACCAGACCTTCTCCGAGGGAGTACAGGTACTCGGCGGGAGTCTGGCGCGCGACATTGGTGGCAGCGGTGGGATACTTCACTTTGTACAGAGATGGAGCGGAATATTGAGATGTTGGAGGCAGGGAGAAGCCCCCGAACTTCGGAGCATGGTGGCTCGACAGATGACCCTGTGGTTATCCCAAAGGAGATAACTAGAAGGACACCAGGGCTAGATGATACAGTGGTATTCAAGGGTGGCCCAAGGAACCTGGAGCTGGAGGCCCAAGACACTCTTCCTTTGGAGTCAAGGGACTCGGGTCTGAATCCAGAGAAGTATAGTGCCATGGGTAAAACAGAGAGGTGTTTGTATGTTCCTGAACAGAGGCCGAGAGGGACTCGCGACAGTAAAGGGTATTCGTCAGAGTCAAGGATGCAGAGTGAGTTTACTCCCTCCAAATTTCGTACTGGGATCAAAAGTGATCCTGGGATGTTTGGGAAGACCCCATCAAGTGAAGATGCCCGAGGAAAAACGAAGTTTGAACTTTCACAAGATGTAGAGTCCCTGAAGAAGGATGTTCTGGGTATAAAAGGTGGATTGGAATCTCAGAGCTTTCAGATCATGCAGCAGTTCCACCATCAAGAAGAAAAAGTAAGACAATCTCAAGAAGGGATGAAGCTTGAGATTAGACAAGGGCAAGAAGAGCTGAGGCAGAGTCAAGATGCGCTGAAAATAGAGATGAGACAAAGCCATCAAGAAAACCAGCGTAGTCAAGACGAGATGAATCGGCGGATGGACCAAATGTATGACACACTCGCAAAGCTTACATCTTCCAGAGATGTTCCTATGGGTGTATTCCCGATGTCTGAACCTTGGAGTTTGGGAAGGCCGGATCAGATGTTCACACCTGCAGAGAGATCTGGATCACAACCAGTGGGCATACCCCAAGAGAAGAGAAGACCAACTCCAGGTATTGCAGAGACAGATACCTCCAAAGTGCTTGGTTATCTGGCTGAGAGCTCAAGAGAATCTGCAGCAGAAGAGACGACTAAAGATCTACTCATTGAGGCTATTAATATGTGTGGGAAGGCTTTGAACAACACCGAGAAGAGGACCAAGATAAAGCCAACCCAGTTATTTGATGGAGAGACACCGTGGCTCGATTACCAGGTGTATTTCCAGAACTGTATTGACAGTAATGGCTGGAATGATGAGGAGAAGCGGCAGCAGTTGACAAATCTTTTGAGAGGAGATGCCCAGCAGTTACTGTTAGAGTTAGAGCCAGGGCATTCATACAATGAGCTGATGGATGCACTCACTAAAAGATTTGGGACAGGTGATAAAGCGTGTATGTATGAAGCTGAACTAAATACCAGGACGAGGAAGCCAAAGGAGTCACTGCCAAGTTTAGGTCAGAGCATAAGGAGGCTAGCTGCTCTTGCATATCCTGAGATGCCTCGCTTTTGTCAGGACAAGTTGGCCAGGAAATCTTTTGAGAATGCATTAATAGATGATGAGGTGCGAGCAGCTGTCCATCGAAGAAATCCCAAGTCTCTTGACCAGGCCATTGAAGAGGCTCAGAAGGAGGAGGCATATTTGGAGGCGGAGCGAATCCGGAAAGGTCTGAAGCCAAGAGAGCAGGATCATCACATAGCAGCTGTGACAAGTGACTCTCAAGAGGACAGACTCTGTAAAAAGATGAAGGAATTCCAGGGAATGCAGGGGGGAATGAAGGTGATTGCAGGAGCTGTAATGACATCCAAAGAGAAGGACAACCCCAGAACTCCTGCTACCTTCACCTGTAGAAGATGTGGCGAAGGAGGACATATAAGGAGACGATGTCCTCTTATCACATGTTTCAACTGTTCGAGGACAGGACATATGTCTTTTGATTGTCAGCAACTCAAGAAGAAGCAAGAGGAGAGAAGAAGACCCCCAGAGAGCAGGAGTATATCCTCAGTTTATCCCGTACCATTTGTTGATTGGGATAAGAGTGTGTCTGACTCTTGCAAGTCTTACACTAAGAGGCAGATTGTTGCTCATGCCAGACTGTGTGACGTGCGGATGGAGTTATTGGTAGATCCTGGAGCAACATTGTCTCTCCTCAGTCTCGATGGATTCAATAAAATACCTGCACGAATGCGACCAAAGCTGAAACCTGTATCAGATGTCCTATTGAAAGCTGATGGTTCTCCCATCGCGTCATATGGTGCATGTTTGATGGAATTAGAGGTGGAAGGAAGAAGAACCTTTATAGAGATTGTCATTGCTGACATTGGTGTAGTTGGAATCCTGGGAACAGATTTCCTTACAGCTAGTAAGGCAGTGATCAACTATGGCTCTCTGAGAATGAGCTTCCCAGATCCTGAAGGACTTCCGGAGAAAGAACTTAAACTGAAGAGCCAGAAGAGTAATTCACACTCAAAACCTGAGAAATCAGAAAAGTGTGTTCCCAGTCCAGGAAAGACTCCAAAGAAGAAAAAGAAGCAGAGACAAAGGAGGACAAAGCCGATTGGAAATCAGGAGTTAGAGGAAGAAGAGCTTGGATGCTTTTCAAAGACAGTTGGAGATGATCTTAAAGTGGAGCATAGCTCATCAGTGGGAGATGGTGCTCCCTGTGGAGTTAAGTTGGATCCCGAGATCAAAAGTTCTCCTGATGTACAGAAGAGAGTTTGTGGAGATGGCCAATGTTCTCCAATCATGAGAAGTGGTGAATCTGATGTTGAGTGCACAGGAGAGTCTAAGCTGACTACAATTCAAAGAGAAGAGAGGTTGACTCAAAGGAGGCGAGGTCAGTTGAGAGACCACTGGAGCAGTCTAGATGTCAGAGAGACTCGCTGTGGGAGACGAGGATGCTCTCCAAAAGGTCTAACAATGAGACTCAGATATTTGCCATCAGAGGAGTTATCCAAGGAGGGTGGAGGACATTATGTGGATACTGATGAGATGACTAATCTCCAACAGCCACCTGGAGAGAAAATTATTTTTCTTGGTCCAGACGGAGTTGGAGAAGAATAAACTCTACATAGCCTTTTGTAGATTCAAGTGACGTGGACTCTTTGTATATAAGTTAGTGTTGAGGCATAGTAATTAATCATGTATGTTATATCTTCCTTGTTGGATCGAGGGCGATCCATCCTGGGAGGAGGGAGTGTGACGAATTTGTGATTTTCACTTTTGTTTTATTTTGAACTTTTATATGTGGAGTCAGTCGACTCTTTCAGAGAGTTTGATGGCTCAAATGTGTACATGCAGAATGTCACGTAGGCACTGGGATGTTTACTGATCAGCAGACTGTAGTGGAATAAATTAGAATAATTAAGTACCCAGCAACCGGTGATCAGCCAATCAGATTCTTTTATTTGAATTTCCCTCCAACTTAAGTTGTAGTTTTCCCATGATGCAACTTGAGGTGTCTGGATTTTATTGTTTGTAATTAACCACGTGAATCAGAGTAAACTAAGATCTTGAAGATACAAGACCTCGTCAGTTTGGATTTATTTATGTGCAAGCGTGTTTTATTTAATCTGTGGACTTATTGGAGCATTATTTTGGATATATTGGATTAGTTGCAGTAATCGTTAGATGCAGATTGTATTTGGTGCGACTATTGAAGAAAATACAAGACAACAGCCAGTGCTTTGGTGAGTTAGCCATTTTCTTGATTGAGGTTGGCATAAAATGGGTAATTAGCTGTCCGCCATCTTGCTTTCTTGTTCCCACAATTCCCGGCGGTCGGCCATCTTTGATTTTGAAGGAAGTGACGTCATTTTGAGAAGTTTTGAGCTCCAGATTCTCTGAGTAGATTTGGCTCTGTCTAATCTCATTTCTTTGATCGATATTCGTGAGTCATTCTGCTCTGAGTATTGGTGGTTCCTAGTCATTACCCCTCCAAGCTATAAATGCTCCTACTTTGTCGAGGCGATCTGACTCTCACCCAAGGTTGTATGTTGAGGAAGGTTTACTCTCATCGGAGCCAAGGTTACATTACCGGAACTGAGGTGCTCCAAGGCGAGAGATAACAGCTCTGTCTAATCTCATCCTTTGATCGACATTCTAGAGTTGTTATTCTCTACAGAGATGTAGTGAGGTTGTAGTGAGGTTGCTCCTGCGAAGCGGTGACTCCGAGAGCAGAGGTTACTCTTTGGAGACAGTGTATTTCATTGAGTGAGAGCACTCTTTGAGTAGAGGTTACTCCTGAGACGAGGCGATTCCCGGGGCTGAGGTACTAGCAGTGTGTGGATCTCGTTGGAGAGCAGAGGTTTCTCCTGAGAAGTGACGACTCCAAGAGCAGAGGATACTCCCGGAGCCTGGACCCCTTCCAAGAGACAGTGTAGCTCAAGAGTGAATTGAGCAGAGGTTGTAGTGAGGTTGCTCCTGCGAAGCGGTGACTCCGAGAGCAGAGGTTACTCTTTGGAGACAGTGTATTTCATTGAGTGAGAGCACTCTTTGAGTAGAGGTTACTCCTGAGACGAGGCGATTCCCGGGGCTGAGGTACTAGCAGTGTGTGGATCTCGTTCAAGAGCAGAGGTTACTCCTGAGACGAGGCGATTCCCGGAGCTGAGGTATTCCCAGTGTGTGGATCTCGTTGGAGAGCAGAGGTTTCTCCTGAGAAGTGACGACTCCAAGAGCAGAGGATACTCCCGGAGCCTGGACCCCTTCCAAGAGACAGTGTAGCTCAAGAGTGAATTGAGCAGAGGTTGTAGAGAGGTATATCCTTAGAAGTGGTGACTCCAAGAGCAGAGGTTACTCTCGGAGCCTGGACTCCTTCCAAGAGACAGTGTAGCTCATAGAGTGAAAGCACTCTTTTGAGGAGAGTTTAAAGGTGGTTACTCCCGTGACAAGGCTACTACCGAAGCAGAGGTTACTTCCGGAGCCAGGGCTCCTTCCCAAAGACGAGATAGCTCAAGAGGGAGAGCTCTTTTCAAGCAGCGCAGAGCGGAGTAGACAAGCAGAGTATTGCAGAGAGCAGAGCATAGCAGAGCCGAGTATATCAGAGTATAGCAGAGCAGAGACAAGCAGAGTAGAGAGCAGAGTATTGCAGATTAGAGTAGAGACAGATAACTCAGAGCCAGAGTGTTTTGGACCCTTGTATATATATAGAGACATTTGCATTTGAGTTATTGGCCATAAAGGCTTTATTAAAGGACACTTTGAAATTTATTGTGATTATTGTGTTGAATAGATTGTTAAAAATCCTGTAATTGATTGTTTTGTATATTCCTGTGTTCTCCATCTCCTAGCTCAGTGACAGCCGAAGCACCAAACAAGCTCGGCGCCCGTGAGAAACACCTCCGAATCCCTTATCATCGCCACCAGACCTTCTCCGAGGGAGTACAGGTACTCGGCGGGAGTCTGGCGCGCGACAATATTTACTGTAAACATGTTTCTTTAAACTCTTTATACAGAAATAATCATCATCAAACATTTTAAATAATTACAATTTTTGGGAGGTCATTTAATTCATGAAAACAAAATGTTGTTCCAGATTGGTTGGGACCCCTTTGGATCATTCCAAATAAAAGCCAGGGGATGTAAGCTAATAAATCAATACATGTTCAATAGAACAAAAAGTAAACAAAACATCAATATCACCCCTGTCCTTTAAAATGTTGACCTAATTATCAATTCAAAGCCGTCTGCATATTTCAAAAAGCAACACATAATCATAAACAAGCTTCTAAATGTATGATATATTTAACTTCATTTGAATTAAACTGATTGTAATTATAATTGGATGTTTTTATTTTGATCTTATAAACATCATAATTCATAATTGGAAAATGAAAATTCTATTTCAAGAGTTCTTTTATTTGTCTAATTTGTTTTTATTTTTGTGTAATTTCAGTCAGACCAAGTGTTGTCAAGAGGCAACTCCAATCTGGTTATATATCTGATCTAACAGTGACCAGCCTGGGGAATATAATTGCAATAGGTTATTCTACAACAGGTCGGTCTACAACAAAGATCTACAACAGCAATACATTCCAGATGATCAAAGAAATAAACAAGGACTTCTTACGTGTTACAAAAACCACAGATGGCCAGCTGGCTTTTACAACCCACCCCTCCAGCAACAAGATCCAAATATACAGTGAGGATGGGTCGCCCATTCGTACCATCACCTTTGCAGCACCTGTAAGTAAGCTATATGCTATAGCCTCACTGCCAGCAGGTTGGTTCATAGTGATTGATTGGATCACCAATGGAGTCTATATGGTGGATTCAGCAAATGGGAACGTCACACTGATCTCTCCATCTGGTATGTTCAGAGACCCTCATTATGTGGCAGTTGGCATAAACAATGAGATCATAGTAAGTGACTATCATGCTCATTTCATCAAAGTGATCAACAGAGACGGCCATGAAATCCTCCATTATGGAGAGAAAGGCTCAGGAGAGGGACAACTGAATGGTCCCTGGGGTGTCTGCACAGATAGCAATGGATTTATTATTGTAGCAGACGGTGGCAACCACAGGGTACAACTCCTCACACCCAATGCAACATTTCATAGTCTGCTTCTGACATCTGCAGATGGTCTGTACGAACCAAAAGCTGTACATGTGAATGAGGCGGGTGAATTGCTAGTGGGGGACGACAAAGGCCAGCTGTTCACTGTCAACTACTGAGACTAAGGTAAATATGAAACAATAAAACAACAACAGCAACTAAAACACAACATCTGATACTAAAGTATGACATAAATGAAATGTTTTAAGATACTCATTGGATAAAATAGACTTCAAATTGCTAAATCTAATTAATCTGAAATTAGTAGAATGTAAATAATGAATGTAAACAATATGAATTTTTTTTTTCTGACAAGTATTTGTTGAACTGTGGAACAAATCTCATATTTTTATCTTCATTTGTGTCATTTAATGAATTGAAAAGTGGACTTGTTCAAAATAGATATGAAACAATTGAATTTTGATTATGATTTTTAATGTTGTCTTTCAGTCTAGCTCCCTGAAAGTGAACAGAATAATCAACAACAACATCAGCAATAACTTAACAACAATTACATCAACAATAAAAAACAAGACAACAAATCCAACAACATTGACAGATTGAATAATTACAACAACAATAAACGAGACAACAACAATTACAACAACACTGATAATTAACACAGATCATGCCAAAGAATCAAAGAGTTAAAACAAAAGTGACAATCCAGCAGAAAGAACATCATTTAGCATTAACACAATTTAAAGGATGTATATAATAGGATTAAGTCATTTTGTATGGATATATGGATAAGCATGTGAGTATTATATTCAAATATGTATAATTGTGAATCAGAATGTGATTTTTAGTTTATCTTAAAATTATGAATATTTATTTTCAAGTCATATTTTAAAATAATTTCAATGTAAGAATTAAAGGAGAGGGAGAGTGGTTATTGGAAGCTAGATACACAAACTTCTTTCAATTTGAAATATATTTTAAAAAAGGGATATTTCCACTCATCCCGATATTGATATCAACTCATTGATAAAAATGATATCCCTCAAAATCATAGGATATCCTATATACAAGATGCACTTTTACATATTATAAAATGTGATTAAAAAGAATCCAAAATGGCTTGTTTTTGGCAAAACTACTATGCTGTGTTATCGAATCTGAGTTGGCAACTGATGCTTTGTTTAATGATAACATGTACAGGGTGGTCAAAAGAAATGGAAACCCTCACACCATTTTCCTCATATCTTTTAAGAAATAACTCCCTGATATTTTACACATTTGTACATCATTCAATTTCCTACCAGCCTACTTTACTTTATGACCATCAGATTGATAGTCACAATGTTACAGCACATTAAAAAACATGCCCCAGTGGCCACTATTGCGCTGTCGGGAAACCTGTACTCGTCGTCTAAAATGTTCCTACCTGTGGGGATATGGCAGAGATAGAGTATATGAGAATGACCTCAGGACAATTGCAAACCTCAAAAGTGAGATAATCCTTCTCATTCAGGCCATACCTGCTAAGGAATGCATTCGGGTCATTGACAACAGTGCTGTTTGCATACAGCGCTATGATGGCCAAACCTGAAGCATGTTATTCAAAGTCCTGTAAAATTGTGACTATCAGTCTGATCGTCTTAAAATATGGTAGGGTTGTAGGAAATTGATAATGTACAAATGTGTGAAATATCAGGGAGTGATTTTTTGTAAAATGACCGAGATTTAAGGAAAATGCAAAATGCACGGTTTTCATTTTTTGACCACCCTCTATATACAGGGTGTTCAATAAGTAATGACACTGGGTCTCCCATTTGGTAAAATCTAAATAAATCTTACTAACATGCACCAAATACTCAATTATGATAAAATGATGTATAATATGATGGGGTTTCACTGAATGATGAAATGTATGCCAGTTTGATTTAAAATATGTTCTGTATAGTGGTATCAAGGTTAGGGAAGATCTCAAAAGTTCAATGTTGGATTATTAACAGAGACGTAATTGAGCAGTCAATCTTTGACCCATCCCCCTCATAACTGTGTTTGAGAAATGTTGATTTTGTTGGTCACACTTGATATTATAATTACAATTATTCAATGTAGATGAGTTTACTTTTAAGGTAATTAACCCTCCCCCTATCTGTTCAAATACATTTAATTTTTTGACATTGATCTTTTGAAATGTTCCCTTACTCTCAAAGTATTGAGGGAGGTAGAAATTACTTTTAAGTGAATATAATGTTAAATGGGCATGGACCTAGAGTGCTGAGGCCTCATCACCTGCTCGTCGCAGAGCAAAATCAGGATTTGTATCATCCGCTCAGCACAACGCAACGCAATCGCAAATTGAAAGATGTTTCAATCGCAAATCAATCGCGAATATTACGCATCTTTGAGGCAATTGTTATCTATGCATCAATCTAGGAGTTTCTTTACTGATTCCGTAAGTATGTTCATTTCTAAAGGTGACTGTGTAATAAAAAGTTAGTTTTCGAAAGTGCTTAAATCAAAGGAATTGTTAATGGTATGATGGGTGTTTAGAACATTCAAATTTTATAATTAAATCCAAATTCTGATCGCAAATTCAAGAAAGTGAAACGCTGTGGACATAGCTTTGAGGTTATTTGCAACAGGCACCTTACAAATGACAAATAGGGACTTATTTGGAATAACCCAAGCATTTGTCTCTAGGTGATAGGATCCAACGCAGGAGTTGCGCTAGCGCAAATCGTTGATTCGCAATTGCAATGCAGACGCAGATCTTGCGACAAGCACGTGATAAGGCCTCTGAATATCAAATATTGTATCATTTGCTGAAGTGATATTTTCAGGATGAAATATTCCTTATTGATGTTAAATGTGATGTAAAGATGTTGTGTCAAGAATCATGTTTCAAATTCAAAGAGTATTTGATAAAGTCAACTATTTTCAGACTTGAGGTATGTACTTGTACTCCTTATTATATCCCAGATGCAGAATCAAGACAGTTTGGTCAAAAATTGTAAAAATCGAGATTACTTTCTATATGAGAAATATGGAGACTGTATCTACCCTGTTTATGAATGAATAGATCAACTCTCATATTTCATGTTTTAATTTGCCTCAATGGAGGGCACTCATTTAGCAGGGTAAAGGGTGTCCAAGAAATATATAAAGATTATCCAAGAAATATGGAGACTGTACCTACCCTGTTTATGAATGAATAGATCAACTCTGAATATTTCATGTTTTAATTTGCCTCAATGGAGGGCACTCATTTAGCAGGGTATAGGGTGTCCAAGAAATATATAAAGATTATCCAAGAAATATGGAGACTGTACCTACCCTGTTTATGAATGAATAGATCAACTCTGAATATTTCATGTTTTAATTTGCCTCAATGGAGGGCACTCATTTAGCAGGGTATAAGGTGTCCAAGAAATATATAAAGATTATCCAAGAAATATGGAGACTGTACCTACCCTGTTTATGAATGAATAGATCAACTCTCAATGTTTCACATATTAATTTGCCTCAATGCAGGGCACCCATTTAGCAGGGTATAGGGTGTCCAAGAAATATCGAGACTGTATCTTCCCTGTTTATGAATGAATAGATTAACTCTCAATGTTTCACATATTAATTTGCCTCAATGTAGGGCACCCATTTAGCAGGGTATAGGGTGTCCAAGAAATATGGAGACTGTATCTACCCTGTTTATGAATGAATAGATCAACTCTCAATATTTCACGTTTTAATTTGCCTCAATGTAAGGCACTCATTTAGCAGGGTATAGGGTGTCAAGAAATATCTAAAGATTATCCAAGAAATATATAGACTGTATCTACCTGTTTATAAATTAATAGATCAACTCTCAATATTTCACATATTAATTTGCCTCAATGTAGGGCACCAGTTTTGCAGGGTATAGGGTGTCAAGAAAATATACAGACTGTTCCCAAAAATAGCTATACATGTACATTCGGTGAAAGTTAAACATTCAGTTTTGCATCTTCATTCTCTTGCTACCCTATATGTGCATGTGGGTTTAAAAAATTATGCGTATCTTCTGAGTGGTGTAGATTCAATAAAATGTACTATGTACAGGGTGTCAAATAAGTCTGTTCTCCCCCCTTAACTTTTTTATCTTAAAATTTATTATACTTTCCCATATACCATTTTGAAGCTCATGGAAAATGCTGATCACCCTCAAAAAATCAATCAAAAACTCCTAATAAAATTGCTACAATGGTTCTTGTAAGGTTGTAGTTGACCTTTTCGTCAAAACAAGTAAAATTACCAGCTAATAGTGAATGAAAAGTGAAAAGTTGATACTGCAGTGACAATACCAACATTGGGTGATTTCGACGTTTCTCAATATTGTTATAAAGGAAAATGTGTTACATTCAGGGGAGCCTTTGAAGCAGGGGCATCTTTCATCACAAAATAGTTGATAACACCTAAAATTAAACGTTCTAAATGATTTATACAGGATCATATCCTCGTAGAATTGAGGCCATCCAGGCTGCTGGGGGAGACATACAGACTATTAAAAAAAATTTGGAATTTAACCAATCACTCTGAGATTTGGTGTGTGATCAGCAAATTAAATTCCCTTTAAGATGATATATACCAACCCTATGTTATCTCTGAATTAAAAAAGTTAAGGGGGGAGGAAAGACTTATTTGACGCCCTGTATATAATGATCAATGGGAATTCCAGTTAAAGCAAAGCATTCAGTTTTGCATTTTCATGTTCTGGCTACCTGTGTATGAGCAGAGCATTTGGATTTAACTCAAAACATTATATGTATACCCGAGTTGTGTAAGTTCAGTAAAATGCATGTATGTATTATGTATAAGATAATCAGTATAAATCCCATGGCCCATCGAACTGTGAAATGTTTTACATTTCCGGTAAATGTGTTCAAACGGGATAACTGAAATAACATTAAACCATTTTACAAAATATTAACTGCCGGTCTTGTGTGAGACTTGAAGGCATTCCATGGGATTTGCTACACTGGTATTACCAATGTATTAAAAATATAAAATATTATAAAAATATATTTCTTAATATTCAGTAAAATAATTTTTTTTTATTTATATGTATGAGGGAGATTCAGAAAGAACTTAACATTTTGTAGCAGCATGGGCATTCAACTAGAATGCCCATGGTAGCAGCTAAGGACAATCTCCCGAAACTGCTACGTAAAAGGGAATGATACACAAAAACTATTCACAAAGTTACCCCTGTACAAATTACATTATGGTAGCGTGAAATGAACGGTTGGCGTAAGTTCAAAGATGGGATGAATCCGGGGGATGAATGAAGCTGTGTTTAAGCAATTCACTAAGGTGCTGCCCCCTTTAGTTAAGAATGTAAAGTAAAAGGATTATGGAGAAATGAAACTAATAAATGTAGTATCAAAAGCTAACTATGCAGTGCTGCCCCTTTAAATGGAATTAAAAGCTAAAATTACTAATTGAACAAGTGGCTATATGAAGGAATCAGGGGAAACTGTGAAGATGACTGAAATGGCTTTAATCTAAGGGAAGTTTGACTATGGATTCAATCTTAATCAGCTCAATTACCACAAACTATAACACGACAAAATGAGTAGGTTCTTAAGATGATTGTTTAATTATATGTAAATCTTGTATTGTACAAAAATAAATAAAATATACTTGCTATCAAAATTACTTTTCACGGACTGTTAGAAAATAATGAACCTGACTAGTAGCAAAAATACCAACTAGGGAACTATAAGATTACAAATGTTCATTATTATACAAAGCTGAGATAAGAGTGCCTGAAAAGAAAGAAAGTACAAAAATCCAGCCTTTGAAGGCGATATCAAGGCGCTATGGGTTGAACAGTTAATCGCCCCTGGAAAGTAAACAACACAACATTCCAGCTCCTGATGGAGCAACAGGAGCACCTGGTTACTTTATGCAAAATTTGTATAAAAAAGTATCAGCAGTATAAAAATGTAGAAAAATATTAGCACCAGTTCAAATAGTAATCACGTTTTGAAGGCACAAAATGTAATGGTTATGTAAGTGAATAAAATATTGTTAATCTATAATAATACTGTAATAATGCTGTGTTAAGAAAACTACATGTACCCTATATGATCATGAATTCAGATCTTGTTCCAAAATAAGTTTATCAAAAGTTTTACATTCAGTTTTATGAGATTCTAAGAAAATATGAAGCAATATAAGATCCCTGTTTAATATGGCGCTCAACTGTTCTGAGATTACCCTTAGTCTCACCGAGCAGTAAACACACTATGCTCTGAGGTAGCAAAATATTCCTGAGCTCAAATGAGGGCTTATCTAAAACATGGCTATGAACTATCCCTTAAATAAAATTACCCAGCGAAAAGTGCAGAAGCACTCATTGCCATAAGCCGCGCCTTCAAAACCCGGGTTTGCCGTCATCCAAATCTGCCTGGTGCATTATTTGACTCGTTCATGTTATTTTTGATAGTTTTCAAACAAGAATTGTCATTGCTTTTATTACAAGTGTTTCTCATAATTAACTCTTAACTATGGATATGTTGACTTAACTGCAATGGACTTTTAAAGAGATGTTTTGCGCATAAGGTTATAAAGTGCCTAGTATGATACAAGCTCACTTGCGGATCTGGGGGGACAGGCCCAAAAGAGGCCCAAATTGAGTGGGCCTTTTTGGGCTTTGCTGGGCCTTTTTTAACGGAACTGTTTTGTCGGCCTTGAAATTTGCACCCCCCTTGTTGGTTCCTGGATCTGCCCCTGAAGGCAGTGGCCGATCCAGATATTAACAAGGGGAGGGCGGCCAAATTTTGAGTTTGTAAAAAAAATTCTTAGCTTGCACCTATAAAACCAAAATTTGGGTTCAAATTTTGAAAAGTTAAGGCCCATTTTTGATAAATTGGCCCAAAAAGGCCTTTAACGGCTAAATTATGCCCAAAAAGACCCACTTTATGATGCCTCCCAAACATTTTTAAGCCCAAAAAGTAAAAAAAAAATCTGGGTCCACCTAAGGGGGGGGGGGCAGGTCCTAGTATTCTTTGAGTGCAATTGATAGATACATTGCCAGGTCTGTGCAATGGATTAATTCCAGCACAATCAAGTATATCTGTTGGCACAATCAAGCACAATTGTCACAATCAATCCTCTATCCAAAATTACTATACCATGTCATGATCAAATCCCTTCAAGAAATCTTCTTATTGGGTCTAGTAATGCAAATGAGGAGTTGTACATTTAAAACTGAATTATGTTTAATGGGAATGAATTGAAGATATGAAGAGAACATTAACAAGTAAATACAATATCAAGTCATTTGGGAGTCGAACCCAAACCAAAGAATATTACTTCCTTGGTGAAGCCCACACAACTTTGAACAATATTGTATAAACACATTTATGTTCATTTTTGACAAACTTGCCTCTGCTTTTCCAAGGACTTGGGACCTTCTAGCTAGGCTAGGTAGCATTACAGGTTTGTCGGTCTTCACTCTTCACTTAACTTGGACACTCTATCGCGTAGTGGCTTTGCCCTCCATCTTGTTCTTCTCCACTTGTTTCCTATGGGATTTCATACTCCTGGGTATCACGACTTCAGGAACAAAGGCCGGATTAACCATGACACAGCTAGTCCCTGGAGTAGGAGCAATCATAACATACCTTGGAGCAGGAGCTGGAGGAGCACTTGCACTGGAGGTGAATGAAATCAAGGGTTGGTTGAGGTTTAAAGGCAAGAGTATCAGGAGGAATCCTCCACTTCACTCATGACAATCCTTCACCAGCTGTGTTCTTGGGTAGATGGAGCATGCTGGGATCATCCATGCTGGCTGAGGGCAGTGCTGCCACCTTATTGTTGTCCTTCGGGAGGGGTTCTGCTGATGAAGCTCTTGCACTTGGCAGGGGTGTCTTATCTTAGGGTGTTTCACCAGCTTCAACTATTTTTTCAAATCAAGACGGAGTTAAACCAGAACAACGGCAATGCCAAAGCGTAGCGAATCCCATTGAACAGAAATGACTGGCATTTTTACAAACGAAATATATAGCAAATATCATAATATAACGCACATAAGAAAGGCCACCATTTTCAAAATGGTTGATCATTAGCCAAGTTGTCATCAGAAGAAGTAATATGCTTTTTCTTTATAGTATTCACATACCAAATATGAACAAAATCGCCCTACTACTTTTCGAGTTATAGTAAAATACTTTAAAATGGTGGAAATTTTTCAAAATGGCCGCCTTCTACCAAAAGTGTCATTAGACAATGTGCCATGCTTATAGTATTCACATACTAAATATGAACAAAATCGCTCCACTACTTTTCGAGTTATAGTAAAATACGTTAAAATGGCAGCCATTTTTCAAAATGGCCACCTTCTACCAAAAGTGTCAATAGACAGTGTGCCATGCTTATGTAATTCACATACCAAATATGAACAAAATCGCTCCACTACTTTTTGAGTTATAGTAAAATATGTTAAAATGGCGGCCATTTTTCAAAATGGCGGCCATTTTTCAATATGGCCACCTCCTACCAAAAGTCTCATTAGACAGTGAGCCATGCTTATAGTACTCACATACCAAATATGAACAAAATCGCTCCACTACTTCTTGAGTTACAGCAAAAATCGTAAAATAACGAGTAAAGGCCGCTATTTTTCAAGATGGCTGCCATTTGTTTCTTTAATATCTATATTTCTAGCTTCATCAATGTCCTATATAATTTTTTACATTTAAAACATATTGCTATTTTACATATTGCACCTAAATTACTGTAAAATCGGCACTAAAATGGCCGCAATTTTAAAATGAGTGGCCATTTTGAAAATCGGCTTTTGAGCAGAACTTCTACCCCCATAAGGTATATGTGTACAAAATATGGACAAAATCGGGCCAACGGTATTTGAGTTATTGCCCGGACGGACGGACGGAGGCGTTCCCTATATCCCTCCAAACTTCGTTTGATGGGATAAAAAAGATAATACTGGATTTTGTTGGTGCTGTCATCTTTATATCAGCCCAGACGGGGATTTTGTTGGTGCTGTCATCTTTATATCAGCCCAGACGGGGACTTTAAGTAGATGTCCTTTGTCCCTAGGTAGCAGCATATAGAATTTGAACCAAATTTTTTCACTGGTATAAGTTTTTTACAAAAAATGGCAGCCATTTTGAAATGTAGCTGCCATCTTGAACATTTTTTCTCAAACAGGGCTACTATATCTCAAGGCATCAGCATATAAAATTTGAACCAAATCCATTTACTGGTATTTGAGTTATGAAAGATAACATTTTTTAGGGAAAAGTGGGGGCCATTTTGAAATTCAGATGCCATCTTGAAAAACAAGACACACAGTGATAAATATCGCACTTTGAAGAGCAAACTGGCCACCATGCAATTTACCCAGCATGGCCAAAACCTAATCAGACCGTGGCACTAGTCTGCTCTTCCATCTGTAAACATTTCAAGTTGACAAGGTTAGCGGTTTTCCTGCAATTTTGATGACAAGAATTTATTTGTAGTCTTGAACTTTGGGAAAATTTAGATAACATTGTTTGTGACCTAATTTGATGACCTTCGACCTTGAAAATTTCACTTTTTCAGACCTCAGTAGGTCTTTTGTAATTAGCTGACCTAAATTTAAATCCAAAATATCAATTTAGAAAATCAAATTTTTTACCTTTTCAAGGCCACTGAAGGTCAACGAAAGGTCAAATCTGAAATCTAAGGTCAGATTTGAACTTCTGAGAACTTGTAGATGTTTTTAAAAAAAAAATTTGGTCAATTTGGAGCAAGTTGAAAAATTCAAAATGGCCACCAAATTGAAAAATTCAAAATGGCCACCATGTAATTCAGCCAGCATACCCAAAACCTAATCAGATCTTGGCAATAGTCTGTTCTTGCATCTGTAAAAATTTCAAGTTGAACGGATAAGTGGTTTTCCTGGAATTTTGATGACAAGATTTGTTGAAAAATTCAAAATGGCCACCACGTAGTTTACCCAGCATGCCCTTAACCTAATCAGATCTTGGCACTAGTCTGCTATTGCATGTGTAAAAATTTCAAGTTGAACAGGTTAGCGGTTTTCTTGGAATTTTGATGACAAGAATTGATTTGTAGTCTCAAACTTTGAGAAACTTGGATAACATCATTTGTGACCTAGTTTAATGACCTTGACTTTCGACCTTTAAAATTTCACTTTTTCAGACCTCAGTAGGTGTTTTGTAATTAAGCTGACCTAAATTTAAATCCAAAATATCAATTTAGAAAATCAACTTTTTTGACCTTTTCAAGGTCACTGAAGGTGAATGAAAGGTCAAATCTGAAATCTAAGGTCAGATTTGAACTTCTGAGAACTTGTAGATGTTTTTAAAAAAAAAATTTGGTCAATTTGGAGCAAGTTGAAAAATTCAAAATGGCCGCTAAATTAAAATATTCAAAATGGCCACCATGTAATTCAGCCAGCATACCCAAAACCTAATCAGATCTTGGCAATTGTCTGCTCTTGCATCTGTAAAAATTTCAAGTTGAACGGATAAGTGGTTTTCCTGGAATTTTGATGACAAGATTTGTTGAAAAATTCAAAATGGCCGCCACATAGTTTACCCAGCATGCCCTTAACCTAATCAGATCTTGGTACTAGTCTGCTCTTGCATCTGTAAAAATTTCAAGTTGAACAGGTAAGCAGTTATCCTGGAAATTTGATGACAAGATTTAGTTTATGTCCCGCCCGCCCGCCCGCACACCCGCACGCCCAAACGCCCGCCCAACAGCACAAGACGACGACAATATAGCACTTTTTCAAAGTGCGATAAAAACACAGTCCCTTGGCTTCAGCATATAACATTTGAACTAAATCCATTCACTGGTTTTTAAATTATCAAATATTTCATTTTTAATGAAAAATGGTGACCATTTCAAAATTCAGTCGCCATCTTGAAAATGTTTTCTCAAACAGAGCAACTGAGTCCATAGGCATCAGCACATTAAATTTGGATGAAATGTGTTTAGTGGTATTTGAGTTATCAAAGACTGTGTTTTCTTGCGAAAAATGACAGCCATTTTGAAAATAGGCAGTCATCGTGAAAATCTTTTCTTGAATAAAAGCTCCTTTGTTCCTAGGCATGAGCATATAAAATTGAACCAAACCCAATTTGAACCAAATCTGTCTACTAGTAATGGAGTTATCATCGATAACATTTTTTACGAAAAATGGCGGCCATTTTGAATTGAGCAGTTATATTGAAAATTTCCTTCTCAAGCAGGTCATACACCAATATAGAATAAGCCTATAAAAGGAGGAGGGAAGTTAGCGCAACAGATTTTGGACAGTCATATGTTTGATTTTGGCCATTTCCTTGGGTTTTAAACAGGTGCATATGTTAGGCCAATGCATTACCTCCAGGAAAATCCCTTCGAGAGATGATAAAATAATTTAGACTTTGAGACAGGGTAGATGCAAACAACCCACCCACATGTTTTTTCTGAAATGTTTTCCTGATTTTCAACCCCTTCCATCCCTGCTTTTTTAATTTTTCTTGCATTATTATGTTGGGTTTTGACACACATTTAATCCCTTAAAAGGAATAAATTATTCCTTTTAGATAAAGTGGAAAACAATATTTCCCATGTTATTTTCCCATAGGAAAAATCATTACTTTCAGCTAAGTTTGGTCACCCATAATGGGTATCTTTAAAACCACTGGAGGAATCACTTATTCCTTTAAAGTGGTTCCTTCTAAAAACCCTCCCATCGGACATGGTGGGATGTCCGATGGGAGGGACATGATGGGCAGTCATCGAAGCCTGTGATGAAAGACTTATCATTGTGCAAATCATATTGAAATTCATCTCATTCCCCAAGCATTCAGCAAAGTATTAATATTCTCTTCAACTGTGTTAGCCAATATCTGCACAGTGTTAGCCACATCTTCTACACGAGTGCTTAGCGTTTTGGCAACATTTTCCATCTGAGCACTAATCATTTTTGCCATATTTTCAACTCGATTGTTCATCTGTAAATTATCTCTCTGATTTTGCTGACAAAGATTGTCTATTTTCCCCTCTATATGTATGACTGAAGAAGTTGCAACTGCTGTTGGGAGAACCAAGCTAAGAAAAGCTGCTGGAGTGGACAATATACCTGCCGAGGTGTTAAAGAACCCAACCTGTATCGCTATGTTACACAATATTATTTCTGAGTGTTTTAACACAGGAATTGTGCCTAAACAGTGGATGCAATGTGTTATAAGTCCAATATACAAAGATGGGATCAAAACTAACCCTCTAAATTATCGAGCTATTTCCTTGATATCTGTCCCCTGTAAAATTTATTGTGATATACTGAACATGAGGTTGACAACTTTTCTTGAGGAAAATAAGTTGTTATCTGATGAACAAAATGGTTTCAGGAAAAAACGTAGTTGTTTGGATCAGGTGCATAGTTTGTATTCCATTATAAACAATAGAAAACTGTCTAAACTAGACACATTTGTGTGCTATATTGATTATATTAAAGCCTTCGGAAGTCTTAACAGGGACTGCCTATGGTTTAAAATGAACAAAATTGTCATTAAAGGTAAAATGTTTAAGGCTGTGAAGTCGCTATATCAGGATGTTACATGTAGTGTGAGGATAAATGGAATTTTAACCCCTTGGTTCAGTGCTAAGTCTGGTACGAAGGAAGGATGTCTATTATCGCCCACGATTTTTTCCATCTATGTAGACTCCATAGCTGAAGAAATAAAAAGTTTAAATTGTGGGGTCACAATTAACAACGAAAAAGTGTGTATACTCATGTATGCCGACGACATTGCTTTGATAGCGGAGACCCCTCAAGATCTTCAGCGCATGCTTAATGTTGTAAACCAGTGGTGTAGGAAATGGAGACTCAGCATAGGTCAGAAAAAAACTAAAATCGTTCACTACAGGCCAACCTCTAAACCAAGATCTACATATCAATTTAAATGTGGAATAAAATCAATAGAATATACTGAAAAATATAAATACTTGGGAGTATGGCTTGAAGAGCATGTCAACCCTCAAATAACAGCAAAGGAAATTGCTAAGTCTGCAAGTCGTGCTTTATGTGTAATAATGTCAAAATTCCAACAAACTGGAGGCATGGATATAACTGTTTACAGCAAATTATATGACACTTTAGTGCAACCTGTGATCAACTATGGCTGTTCATTGATAGGTAATAATGAGCACAAGTGTATAAATGCAGTCCAAAATAAGGCATCAAAATTCTTTCTTGGTGTCGGTGTCAAAACAAACAACGAAGCAGCTCGAGCTGACCTTGGATGGGACTTACCACTTCACAAACAACAGATAGAGAGTGCACGTCTTTTTATACGCCTGCAAAATTTGGACAAAGATAGGTTAAACTCAAAAATACATCATTGGTCCTTAAGACGTAAAAATAGTTGGGACTACAGAGTCTACAAGTTCTTAGAGGCATCAGGCCAAGGGAATATAACTCAAATGGAAAACTTAAATGCTAAAGCTATTTTAGAAGAGGTCAAGCTTTATCAACAATCTCAAGATCCCTTTCTAAAAAACATTTGGAATGACAAAAACAATGAAGTGAATGGTAATAAATTAAGAACTTTCAGGCAATTTAAGTATGGAGTAGTAGCAGAAAGTTATGTAACTTGTTTCATCCCAAGACACCATCGAAGTGCATTGGCTAAACTAAGAACTGGGACGCTACAACTCCGTATAGAAACTGGTAGATATGATGGTACTCCTCTGGACCAGAGAACTTGCAAACTCTGTGATTTGGATGAAGTTGAAAATGAAATTCATTTTCTGATAAAATGTCCACACTATAAGCTCCTAAGGGATACCTTCTATAGAGAGATTGTGCAAGAGCAATTGCCATATATAGACTTGAATAATGCAAATTCACTTTTGACATTTATTAGCCTAATGCTTGCCAAGAAGATTCAAAAACCTCTAGCAGCTCTTATTCATAATATGTATTCAAAAAGGCAATTTGACTATGGCAGATTATAGGAGTTACATTTGTGAAGTCCAGACTTGGTTAAAACTGATACTTTTTTAGAATTAAAGATATAAATGAAATCTCTCGAAAAATGAAGAAAACAACAGCGAAAATATTGCATCTTATAACATTAACAATCCCATTTACAGCGATAGCTCTTGCTTTTGGCCATCATGTCTTGGGTTGTAATTGAAAGGCCCTATTTAACTATACTTTCAGGTATACAAGATGACGAGGAAGCAACAAGCCAGCAACTTAGAAGGCTGAAAAACTATAATAGACAATCTCACTAGATATTTTGTTTTTCAAAAAGAATAGAAAATATAGACATCTTGTTTTTTAAGTAGATACAGTTAAACCTGTGTATATTGAACATTTTTGATAAACGTTCAGTATTGGTATCACTGGGCGAAGTGACTAAATATAAACAATTTTATTCACAAATAATCAGTGAATAAATTATTATTATCTGGTTAAAACCTATTATCGAGACTATTATTGCTGGTTATCACTGATTATCGAGACTTATTAATCAACAATAACCAGTGTTTTAACTGGTTATTACGATAATCAATTCTTATTAATGTGTAGCCAATGACAAAAAATCGAACTGATTATCAAGTCAAGTGATTATTATTTGTTTTCATTAGGAATTAAGAACTGTCTGCCACTTATCCATCCAATCCTTCCAATTATTAGCCGTTGAATAAACAAAGTACAGGGTGACTCAAAAAATGCAACCCTCCATTTCTTCAATATTTTTCTTAAATGGAGGTTAATTGCTCTGAAATTTATACTATTAAATTTTGAAAATATATTTTAAATGTAAATTATGACCATGATTCATTTGTTTGTTTTCAAAACTTATAATCTTTACGATTATTCAATATTATTACCAGCCAAAATCCATTTTGAATAAAAAAAAAGTTTATATCAACAGATCAAATAAAATTGATTATTTCAAAAGATAAGTTGATTAGGGGATTAAGATTACTTCACTGTTGGATGTCCCCCATGGGAGATTATTCCTGGCATACATTGGTAATCTCCTGGGGGTGACATCCTTTGATTCGTTAAGGTGTGAAAACATACCTGCCACAATTTAGTATATAAGAGGGTGATTTTTGGAATAAAAATCATATCCAACTGATCAACACATCATGGCACAGAATCAACTCAAGGCTCAACTAAAGGCATGGTTAGGACGTCACCTTACAGACCAAGATGGAGACACTCCAACAAGAGTATACAGCAGCGATGTCTACAATGATATGTTAAGCAAGACAAAGGTCAAGATATCAAAAACAATGCTTGGAAGATGCCTGAAAGAACTCTACCCAGGAACCAATCTAGTCAATGGCGGGAAATCGACAAAGAACATACCGAGAAAGTATTACTACTCCGGGGTTTACTACAGGAGCGTTTCTTCCGAAATCCCACAGTCAGCACCTATAGCCTTCAACGAAGACACTGATGACTTGGATATACAACCGTCATGCAGTATGACAAAACAAGCTATCATTGAAAGAATCGAATCACCACCCAGAAGACAAGGCCCTGCTACATTGGAAATTGCTACCCAGACAGAAATAGAATTCACCAGCACAGGATCCCAGACAGATTTTAAGTCTCCATCAACACAGCAAGTCAACGACCTACAAAAGCAAATCAAGCACCTCTCTGATCTTCTTCACACCACACAGCTAGAAATGGACCGATTATACACTACGTTAGGCTACCTTCCAAATCCCCACAGTACTGAAGCAGGTGAACGGTATCACGTGGAAGCAGACTTTGAGCAACTTTCCTCCCTTGAACGTATTTTGGGAAAAGGCTCATTTGTCGTGGTTACCCAAAGACGTCTCCAGAATGGCACAAGTATTGCAGTGAAGCAGCTTACAAGTCGAGAATCTTCAATCCGAGAATATCAACACCTGGCAGCTGCTCAGCTGAACAAACCGGATTTTATACAAACCCTCCTGGCAGTAGACCTCAATGGACCACCCTATTCAAAAGTAAGTGAGTGTGTACACCTTGGAGCTTCAGCAACATCAATGGAGGCTGTTGTGTGAGACCCAACATCCTATCAACAGATAGACCCTCCAGCCCAGCTGAAATGTTTGGTAGCAGGACTCAAATTTCTTCACAGTCAGGGAATCCTTCACAATAATATCAAATTGAATAACTACCTTCTATCATCTTCTACATCAAGCGTCATCATCGACTTTGGGATTGCCTGTCCACTAGCAGAGCCAAGGAAGTACTCTAAACCAGCCAATCACCTGTGCTACTGGATAGCCCCGGAGGTGCAGAATGCTACAAAGGCATTCTCTGTACATAGTGACATTTTTTCAGTAGGGACATTTGTGCGTGGGATTCACGAGATTGCCCCATTTCCTATGTTCATTTCTGTTGCAACTAAGTTTTGTAGTTTGTACCCACCTAGTAGATCTATTTTCTCCATCTTCAACATTGTATGATGCATGGTAGTTCAACAAGTTAAACCCAATACTACGGCTTTCATTTATTAATCTGAATTTATGGTGACTTCTTTCTTAAGATCCTCCTTATCCAAATATTGAGGCAGACAATGTCGACAATGTACAGGCTTTGTTCGACTACTATTTTGAACATCTTCCGTCTGCCTTTGACGATCTTATTGTAGAATTCCACGCTGCACCTCTGAGGTAATAACCGGAATGTTATCTCAAGCATAAGTTAATTGTTTCTTTAATGAATGCAAGTTGTAATTTTAAATGATTTTGTTTTCAGAAAGTTGGCCACTTCCATCCTGAAGCCAGTAGTAGTATTCTTGGAGAATTCCCTTGATTTTGGTATTGACTCGGTGAAGGACGCAATTCTAACATTGGCACTTGAAGCATACATCCGTAACTTTTTCGATGGTACACCTATACGCATTCTATACCAAGCCTGGCAGTAACAACCGTCTACTAAGAGCAGCTAACTACAGTTTCCGTGAACCCTAGGACGCTTCCACCATACCAGTTCGAGATGATGAAGACACACTGAAGGAGTTACTAACAGCCTTGTCCAGCCTTGGTGGGGAGAGATACTACATCCACTCTTTCCTTGGTATAAGTTATTGCACCTGGACGGGGCTTCTACAGAGAGACAACAGGAATTAGCTCGACTCATTATGCTTGGGGCTATCAGTGCAGAGTGTGACACGACCATCCACAGTTTCATGTTAGTACATACCATTTGCTAAGCCATTATTTCTCGCTGAAGATAATCTCGGATAAAAAAATTATATATCAATGATTATTTCTTATAGCTACAACCAGTACAGAGAGAGGTACGGGGAGTTGAGCCGCAGAGAGGTGTACGACCTACTAGTGACCAAGCCAAAACCACTCTGTCAGGCTAAGCGGCACACTCTACATGCTTTTGTTAAGAAGTTGGACCCAATTCACATCGAGGTAGAGGAGGGCAGAGATGTTACCCTATTAGACGATTTTCTCGGATCAGTGGAGTGAGTACAACCCTTCTCCTTCATTGTGATTCATCATTATAGAGTCAAACATAAGATTTCCCATTAAATGTATGGGTGTAATGTACAATGATATAATGTTTATGTGTTGCCCTATAATGTTGATGAGTCAACATTATAGGGCAACAACAAGTTTTTCGTCATGTGTTACCCATAATGTTGATGAGTCATACTTTAAAGTGCCACTTAACTTTCCTTTCCATATAAGGGAGATAGCTCCTCCTACTCTTAGCTCATTGGCTATCTTATTTTAATTGCCTTGGTATTTAAGTGGGAGCAGGCTGGGTTAAGGCAGAATCAAGTTGAGTTTTTAAGTGAAGAGATTGATTGTAACATATAAGATGTAAATAAAGAGAATTATATGAGTATACTTGAACAAGTTTGTCTTTTATTTTACTGGGAGTCATTTAAAACACATTAACCTTTAAAAGTTAAGTGAAAGAACCACAAAAAGGCTTCATTGGTGGCAACGGTGGCACTTATACTTTAAGGTTGATTGTTTTTTGACTGTTGAGTTCTCATCTACATCATCTACAAGTTCTGAGAAGTCAGATTTGAGACATGATCATTTCTCAACATGCTTCAAAGTGACCAATTTTATCATCTATACTCAAGTACTCAAAAGTTAAAATCTGACTATAAATTTGAGAGATGACCTTCTCAAGGTCAAAAAAATATTATGAGCAACTAGATGGTGACATTTTGTCACGTTTACGCCCTTTGGGTATTTTAATTCCAGATGTTATATTTTTTATTTTAGTGTGCATATAAATCTGAATGGTCTGATGAATGGGGTTGCATTAGAAGGGGTAATAGTAAATATAGCGCATTTTGTACCATATGCAATAGGAACCTTGATATCAGCCACATGGGTAAATATAATAGTTATCATTTTATTCATTTACTGAATAGTATATCTTGTTACTGATTTGATGTACACTTAAGAATAATGATAAGTGTAAATAAATTAATACATAAATGCTATGTACATTAATGATAATATAATTAAAGTATAATTGAATTAAATGGAGAACTGAGGAAAAACTGTATTGTAGGACATGCAGATGTTAAACGACACATACAGGCAGTTTCTCATGTGACAAAATCTGCTGAAGATCGAAGTCAGATCGACAAAATGCCAATTTTTAAATCTTTAGATAAAGCTACAGGAATGCCTAATTTGGAAGTAAAGGTACCCATTATAATAGAGTTCAGTATGTAAAGAAGTCAAATCGTATGGTTCTAGAAATTGTTTTAGCTTCTTAATGATCGTTGGGAAATTGTGTACTATAAATGCATATTTGAAAATACCATTTTTCTGAGTCAATGGCGACAATAAAAATACTTTAGATGAGGGAAATGAAAATTAGCACATTCCTTGTATATAGGCAAATGTCATAAATCAGCTCAAAATACTTTTCAGGCCAGGACTGCTGAAATTAAAATGACTGCACTGATGATTTCACATAATATCCCATTGAGTTTCGCAGATCATTTGAGAGATTCAATAAAGGAATGTTTTCCCGATTCGAAAATTGCCCAGAAATACAGATGTGGGAAGACCAAAACTGCATCGATGATAAATGGAGCAATTGCACCGTGGCTTAAGAATGACCTTGCCAAGGATATGAAGGCACGACCATTCACACTGTCAACTGATGGATCGAATGATTCAGGTAGGACAATAAACTTGATAACAGAAGTGTCAAATGCTATATGAGATGACTCTTTAAGCCCTCTTCAAGAGTCTTAGCAAATCTCTTTTGGGTCTATGTTAACCCTAGAAGCCCTAAGGGGGGGTCAAAATGACCCCCCCTGTCAAGTTTTTTCCCCATAACTTTCTATTGGCATCTGCCAGGGTCTTCAAATTTTCAGTAGCTGAAGCTACAGATATAAGACATGTTTTTTGAAAAAATCAGCAGAATTGTACATAGGGTTACTGATTTATTGTGATGTAATCATGAGCTGCAATAGACAAAATCGGAAAAAGCTAGCACTATTTGTACTATATGTGTTATCTTTCGAATAAGATTACACAATCTTCCATCATCATAGTTGTTAAAGTTATTACACCAAGTTGTAGATAATTGAATGAAGTATATTTTGGTAAAAGTTTGAACATCCTAGCTTTACGAATTTGTTATTTATTTATTATGATGTAATCATCAGCTCCAATAGACAAAATCAGAAAAAAGCTAGCACTAATTCTACCATACGTGTTGTCTTAAGAATAAAATTACGCAATCTCACATCATCGTAGTTGTTAAAACTTTTATACCAAGTTGTAGATAATTGAATGAAGTATATGTGGAAAAAGTTTGAACATCCTAGCTCTACTAATAAACATTTTACAAGGGGGGTGCCCTTTTGACCCCCCCTTAGGTGTTCGTGTGACTATTTTTACCTTAGGGCTTCTAGGGTTAATAAATTAAATTATGACTTTATGTTTTGGGTTTGCATGTGAATAGTGCTCCTGATATGAAAACAACCACAGTGGTGATTCTATGAAAACTTGCATCCAACTAATTAACAAACTATTAAAGATTGACCAAAAATGACAAGTGAAGTCAAAATTTTGAAGATCAAACTCAAAGGTCAAGGTGGAGACCCAACAATGTTAGAAAAGGGGGACTCAGTCATGGCGGACAGAGGAATAATAGTTCAAGACTTGTTTGCAGCAAAAGGGGTTCAGATCAACACACCTTCCATGCTGAAAGGTAAAAGCCAGCTTTAGCCAAGTGAAGTTATTCATGACAGACGAGTCGCTTCCAAGAGGATCCGCATTGAACGTGTCATAGGGCTTGGTAAACAAATGAAAATCTTGAAGCAGGATCTACATCAAGGAAAGAGAGACATCATGTCAAGAATAATCAAAGTATGTTACCTTCTTAGAAATTTTACCTTCTTTGGGGACAGTTATCAATGTCAGGGAAATGTTCCATACATTCCAAGTCACCAAGGTCAGGAAGATGTTCCATATATTCCAAGTCCAAAACCAGGTCCAATTATAGATGAGGGATTAGTAACACCTAAACATATTGACAATACACCTCTAAATCCAGTACCAGACTTGTCCTGGTCAGAGGTGACATTGCTGTCAAAAAACTAAGCCAAGTTGAAGTAACTTTGACTTGAACCTCGTAACCTGTGGAATCCAAAAGTTTTGTTTTTCATTGCCATGGCAGAACGTTAGACATTCCTTACAGCGAGCAGCAGGATTATTCAATGCCAGCACCATCATTGATGTTGCTGACAGGTATGATGTAGAACATTCTGCCAAGTCAATGGAGCGATTTATAAGAAGTGGACAGTGGGCAATAAAACCTATAAAATTGCGGATAACCTACAGGTACCACCTTTGAAAAAGTTCATAAGCTCTGACAAGAACAAAGGGGAATTGATCCGATGCCTCCATAAACACACTGAAGCAGATATACGATTGAACAAGGACCAAGACTTAATACTTTTTGGTGGACAAGTAGAACCTAACAAATCAGTTTTGGTAACAAGTAACAGGGCAGTGATCATGACTGACTGCAACCACCAAGAAGCTGATACATGTAAAGTGAAGCTTTTGAATTAAATCGTAGGCCATGGTTAAAATATGCTTAATTTAACTTAATGCCAGCCATGAATACTGTTAATGGTACTCTCTGAAAATCCATGTTGAACAGTAAACACCCAAGCCTTAGTGGTTCTTCACTCACACTGCAAGGATATAGTTAATAACTGTTTGTTCATTTGTTGTCTGTTTGGGCAATAACCTAAATACTGGTAATTTGATTCTGTTCAAATTTGATAGGCAAAGATATATTTTCAAAATGGCTACTTGGTTTAAACCCATATTTTTGCCATAAATCAGACAGTTTTACTTTTCAGTATTACTTGCCCAGTTTGGCTAATAAGGCCTGGGTGTAGTTTGTTGTCAATAAGAGACACTTATACTACCTGCTGATATCCATCTTGTAGTGAGATACTGCTTAGAGCTGCTGATTTTCAAGTACCTAATGTTTTGTATTTTCTTGTAAAACCCATGGGAATCAGAATCAGATGATATTTCTGGTAAGTAATTTATTTATTGTTTAAAATAAGGCCTGGTCTGCCAAGTGAAATTGTTGAATCCCAATTACAACCTACTGATATCATCATTTTAACCACATCGTTGGAAACCTAAGATGTGACATGCATTGATGAGTGAAACGTAAAAGTAAAAGAATAAAATATTCTTAACTTGAATAAATCATATCTTGGGCTCATGTATGGCCGTAGACTCACTCTGCATAAAGAGATAGAAGAGCAATCTTAAAATGTGATATAGGACATTATCATGTAAAATTTCAATCATTTTTGATATCAAGTTGAAATAAATCAACACAAAACTCAGCCATATCTTCAGACAATCAGTGCCATAATACATGTAATAAGCAAATATTTAATTCTATGGAGGGCAATACATGTTCATCTTTCAATGATTTTTGCAGTATGTATTGCCTACAGCCAGTAGGGCAAAGGAAATATAGGCTACAAAAGTCATTGAAAGTGCAACAGGTACTGCCCAAAAGAAGAGACTATCAGAATTAACAGATATAATTTTGTACACATTTTAATATTTCCAGTTTGTCATTTTCTTAAGAAACGAAAGAAAACAGTAAAGAAGTAACTTGAAGCAATTGATCAGTTTTAGGAACTATTCAAATCACAAAGGGAAAGAAACTATTATGAAAAAGGGAAATAAACTATTTATGGTAGGCCTCTTCCCTTGTTTGTTTGTGAACTTGTCTTTTGTAGCTTATGGAGGAAGAGCTTCTCAAATTTCGCGTATTCTTAAATGGAGTCATGTTATTTTACCAGTTAGTATTCACCAGTTAGTACTGCACAGAAGGAGACCATTTACAGGGACAGAAGAATTCAAGACTTTGTCACTCTCGCGAAAACCTATGGATACAGCCTACTAAAAAATGTCCCACATGATGGGAATTGCTTTTTCCATAGTGTAAATGCCCAGCCACCCTATAAAGATTGAGGAAAGCCACCACAGATTTCTGTAGATGTGGAGTAAGTCTTAATTTTTGGTTTTAATTTTGTGAATTTGCAGATATGCAAAAATGTTGATTCATGCCTTCCCCTATTTTTCAGAAACTGTTTTGCATCTTAGGAAATTATCACTAGCCAGGAATAAAATAATTCAATATCACTTCAATGAAATTAGCAAGTTAAACAAAACAGATTGCAAATACTGCTGCAAAAGTGACAATATGATAAAGAGATAAGTATGAGATACTGAAAAATTAATGAGTGCACTGGTGGAAATGTCAAAATATGATTCTTCACAGATCTTTGTATACAGCTTACTCTGTAAAATAAATTTTTAAATGCATTAATGTTTTAGTATGTACTACCTTCTGATGGTTTTATCAGCTGCAGTTTGATAATAAATAAAAAATATAGCATGAAATTAGTCATTTTTAATCATTAAAAAAATGTTTTTGTTTGCAGGAACGCTAATCTCAGCTGAAAAGTACACTGACGCCAGACCTCATTGCCAGTTAAGGGCACATGGATTTTCCAGAGACATTGAAGATTCCAGAGTATTTCATGTCATTGCAGAATTTAATAAATACAACAGTAACTGTATTGGCCGTGAGAAGGGACAGAGTTCATTTCAAATCATGCTATCATCCCCTCATCCTGTTCGTGGTAAAACGCAGAGAGAAGTGCTTGTGAGACATTAAGAAGAGCGCCATTATGTCCCTATTAAAAAAGGTATGTGTTGCCTTGAACTTTTCTGGTATGTTTTAATTTGATTTTTTAAAATTCATTATTTTCCAGAATTGATAGATGATCACACTAAACAAAATGGAAGACCAATATGATTTGCTCCTGAGTTTGAAATGATAAGTTCAACTCTTGGAATTAAGTTAAATATATAAATGTACAAGTTACATGCTTTTTCTAAAAGCAATCATTTTTCCAAAACATTTAATCTTGGCAAAGGACTAAACACTGGATCAACGATATTAACCAGTTAAAAAAATAATAAACTGTTAGCTCAAAGGCCTAAAATGGCCTTAACAAAGAAGGATCATCACTTTCTGTATGTGGCTAATTATGCTCAAAGCACAGCCACTCACACATGTATTGCTGTAAAGTATTCTTCTATGGGTTCTTTGACATCATGCACAAACATCATTCTCAAACAAGGAATAACACCTTCTAGATCTGATACAACTCTGTCAACTGGTATCACAGAAAATATGAATGGAACAGCAGATAAGCACAAGCAACAGGTCTTGCTTTCTATAATGACAGGATTCTAATCCATAATTTGCCAAAATACTGGTAAAATCATTGAACAGAATGCAGAGAAAAAGAAGTGCAACAAAAAACTAGTCCAGCAACACATTCAGGAACAAAGCGGCAAGAATGTTACGTTAAAAGACCTTTCAAACATTGCCCAGGCTAGTAAGAGTGGTGAAACAAACAAGGAATAAAACCTTCTAGATCTGATACAAGTCTGTCAACTGGTATCACAGAAAATATGAATGGAACAGCAGAGGCCCGGATGGATGAAGTGAGGCAGTTTGGGTAAAGGGTCTTTCAGAATTCATTTTTTTGATGATCCTTAAGTGCAGAGTAAGCTTTAAAACAGGATTGGATGAGTGTGTTAACACCATTGATTACTGGACTGAAGGAGATGTTCCAATTGCTTAATCGATGCACAAGGGTACAATGAATGAATCATACACTGAGATGGTCAGTTGGATTACATGGTAATACGTTTTTTGTAGTTCATACATCTCTAGAGTTAGAGAAAATCAGGATCTGGTGAGGGGGAATTTCACAATGACACTCACGAAATCAAAACAAGATCAGTTTTGGAAACAAAAGTACAGGGTGACATAAAAAAGTGCCTATACCTATAGTCTTTGAGACACCCTAAGAATCCCAGTTTCTCAAGAATGAAATGGAGAACATTTAAATACAACACTCAGCAGTTCTCTGATTTATAATGAACCCTATTTCAATAAAAAATTAGCTTATAAGAGTGACTTTCAGGTAAAAAAATTCATAAATCTGCACACTTATACAAGAGTCCTAATTCATCTATATATGTATAGAAATAAGGTATACTTACATATAAAGTAAATCCATGTCCTAGATTTAACTTTCAAGTGAGGTTTTATAATTTTATAACTTTCCAATGGAAAATTTGGATAATGTGTTAAACTATAAACTATTGACACATTCTAATATGGGATTACTTGTGATCAATGTAATGGTATGAGACATCAGGTGATCAATTGTATTAGACATCCAATGATGCATATCTCCCATATTTGTAACAATAAGCGCTGTCTTAACATAGGATAATAAGGAGAGAAGTGTTATGGCAATCAACACTGTACAGGGCACGATGGCACGGATGATTGTTACCACTGATCTAATTGCTGAAAATGGGTTTGTGTAAAAAAGCGGGTAGCCGGGCGACCTGGTACTCTACCTTCCTACCAGGGTTAGGAATTTGATATTTTCATTTTATGCCTCAAAACACATCATAAATCAACCGCCAACGACAAAATTAATATAATGTCAATCAGTGAGGCAATAAATCAAGCAACTTATGTTGTAAAAATGGTCCATTAGCAACTTTACAAGTTAATAACTCATTCCTAACCTTTTAAAAATTAATCAATTTCGTTACTTAATTTTAAGAACAGTACAAATACGGGCTCCAGGATCACAAAGGCCATGGTCAGAATGAACCTAAATCACCATCCAGACTGTGCCAAATGAAAAAAGCAGTGTGGATATAATGTGTGCAAGGTGCAGATATTAATGGCCAATTTTGAATTTGAAATTGTGATATTTCACAAACTAAGGCATTTTAGGTGCTCAACTATATTTATTCATGAACAAGATCCTTAATAAAAGGAAATTGTGTAAATAGATATGTTCTTCATTCAGGGACTTTTTTAAGAAGCTTCTCTCTGATGTGAATTTAGAGACTAAACTTGTAACGTTGGGACATTGGGACTAAAAGCCATTCAATTCTGTTTGAATAAATTCCAAACAAACGACAGTACAAGGATATCTAACAAATTGAATAAAAAAAGAACTTTCTTGTACTATAAGATATGAGTGACGCTCTGAAATCCAGATCTTTCAAGAAAAAACTGCCTGTTGCTTGCTGCTGAGTGGCATGATTCCTCCTATTGACACATTCTTGGAAGTCGTCACCAGTAGGTTGATGTACCAGGTGAGTGTTTCCACTTTTATTGCAGAAGGTGTTATGATACGGGAGGTTGTGGAATGCCTGGCTGTGTGCCATTTTAGCAAATAATAAAGAGCCAGGAAACATTGTTATCAGATACAGACATTGCATTTATTCTGCTGTGTCATTCTGCAAGGCTTTGTGCTACATTGTGGATGGATACTGGAACGGCTAGGTGACAGAGCCCCTTTTGACTTCCCTAGAATGTCTCAGAACACTTGGTCTTATACAGAAGGGCTTTGACAAGGACACCCTGTCCATCAGGAACAAATCCAGCCACAACTTAAGTCATACCTACAAAGCTTCACCAGCAGGCAGTAATCCCCAAGAATTGTGTCCCAGAGTCATCAGTGACAGCCTCAACATCTATGGTCAGTGGATGTGTGCAGTGGGTTAGAGTTCATTCATGGTGCCAATGTTATATCATATCATATCCAGGAGAGGATACAAACTTTTTTTATGACAAATCTGCAAAAAATTAATAGCCACAAAATAAAAAAAAACACTCAAAACTAGCTAATATAATAGCCGCAAATTTCAAAATGCAAAAAATAGCACCATATATTAGATGGAGTATAGTATTCAATGTATATATATATAGCAATGTAACATCATTTAAAAGGCATATTTACCATTTTTTCACCAAGGGTAAATCAAAAATAAGTCATATTAAAGGTACAAAAGAGTGAATAAAATGTTTATGAATTGATTGGGATCATTTAGGTCATTTAGTTAGTAGTGGTTTACTTCATTATGTAAAGATTTAAAACTTATTGATAACATTAGACATTTTCGATATTCGTAGCAACATTAAGGTACCCTGCGCGCAGAGTCTAGTTAAACTACACTCTGCCTATTAGAGACCATATTACAGTTTAGTAGCCCCGCCCCCACGACAGGTACCGGTGACAGTTTGGGTAATAAATCACTTCTGACCTACGTGCTGACCTTTCTTCCATCAATCAGTGAGCTTGAAGAAACATACGCCAAATGCGTGCTAATTAAATATGCGCATGTCATTGGTCAATTCCGGGCTCAACGATGACGTCAGAAGGAATGACCATATATAGAACGTCGGTCAAATTTGGCCGACGAACACTGATTGGCGCGGTGAGTTCACAGGTTTATTTTAGTTTGAAAGAGTGAAGACGAAGCTCTCTTTTAAGAAGTGAAGTCAAACGAATGCAAAGGGTAACATTAAGGAGCTTGAATGCAGTTAGGAATGCATATCATTGATGGATATATATATCAACGGATGATGAGCTCAGTTCATGCCCCACTCTTCTCAACTAATTAATCACACTTGTGATTAATTCAAGAGCCTGTTCTCCTTCATTTTACAATGTTGTACAGGTAGGTAAGTTTCAGTTATGAAAATAAATTATTTTCTATTAAAGTGCTAATTCGGTAATTTAAAATGCTCAAAGCGATCCGTCTCTTGCATTATTGAGTTATCATGCCACACCTACAGGAACTACAGGGGTTAGTCCTTCTGAGTTATTAATGAGCAGAAAGTTGAGAACCACCCTCTCAATTTTACCTCAAAAGTTGAGACCTTCCCTACCAGATATGAATAAAGTATTTGAGCATGACGCCAATGTAAAGGCCAAATACAAATATTACCATGATTTGCACTATGGTGCAAAGCCACTTGCACCATTGAAACCATATGATCATGTGCGGGTGGAACTTGATGACAATAAACACTGGAGTTCACCTTGCACCATAGTTAAAGTGCATGATTTAACACCATGTTCCTACATTATACGCGATGAAGCGGGAGTTTGCTATCGTAGGAACCGTAGACATTTGCAAACAACTAAAACAAATGATTAATGGAACATCCTGTATTATATCTCATAACTCTTAATGAGAAAAAAATATTTTTCATTTATAGGTATTTGGAAATAAATTATGTCTTATATAACTACAAGAATCCACAAGAGGTAAAGGACATTCCACTGGGAGTACAACTAGAAGTTGAAGTCAATGGACTGGATGTGAAACATGTGCAGTAAGTTCAGTTTTTCTATACTGAAAGTTTAATGAATTTTGTCCAAATTACATTAGCAGCTTCTTTGAGTGAGAACTAACTTACAAGCAGTGTCCCTTTAAATGACTAAATGGATGATTCAGTCCCTTAACATTATATCATCTCCAGCTCATGGGCAGGCATGAATACAGAATCAAAAGTAGATTCACTCATCTTTTCTTTGAGTGAGAGAGAAACTTCACTACCAAGAAGAGAAATCTTGGATATGTAAGCTGGCAGGCTTGTAACATTGGCCTAAGAGATGTTGGTAAGTTCTTAAATTCCAATGTGTTTTAGATCACAAACACAAAAGCCTTTTTAGGTGAGATAATCAGCGTCGGAGAAGATCTTTTTAAAGCCAATCATCCGTGGTCATCTCATCTTTTTTAGTTTAAAGGTCAATGACACTCCTTATTTCGTTTACGTTTTCGTCGAGGGTGGATAAATCACTTATTTAGCTGCTCAAAAGAACATTTATAAAACCTATACGCGTACACATATATACAGGTTCACGTTTAGGTTGCCCGTGCATCTTATCCTCTCTAGTCTTACTTCATAATGAACAACAATGCATACAAATAGGTTCCATGATTATTTCAGAGCTGCAAAATGATTTACAAACAATAAAACTCAACTCCAATACCTTTTCTTCATATATAAAAGCCTAAAAGTGTTTATTAAGCAATGCAATATTATGCATTAAGCTCAAAACATAAAGGAAAATCTTGTTTTCGACTGTTAGATGATACGGAAATGACCATGGAGTCCCCAATAGCCATTCATATTTTACGATTCATACATCACTTTGTTTGAAATTGAATTACCCTTTTAATGATATATAATTTGCGAAGATATTACAAATAAAAATATGGACGTTTTTCTTGCCAACCCTGAAAATTGGCGTTCCAACACATTGTATGTCACTCATTGGTCAAAATTACATGACCATTAACAATGTTTTTCAGATCACAGACACAAAAGCCTTTTTAGGTGAGATAATCAGCGTCGGAGAAGATCTTTTTAATGAAAGGTATGTCGTAAGTGACCATTACAATACATTACAATACATTACGAAAAGGAAGGCATCCAGTGTGAAGGAAGGGAACTGATTATCATAAAAAATACCATTGTTAATTACCATACCCCAGTCAATAACAAAAGTTCCAAAACATGCCATGGCTGGAAATGAAGTTGACATGGCTAAGGTTCACAATTATAAAAAACGATAGCACGTCCTTTACCAATGGCATACAGTGAAGCAATTCATGGTTACAGGCGCTTGCTAGCATCCAAACAAGCAGAGAATTTTCATTTAAGTAATTCTTTTGAGGAGAGTATCCAGATCACTACCGTCAATGATAGATGACCACGTAATTCAAACTGTCCTGTTTTGGAAGGGTTTCATGCAGCTTCAACAACAGAGGTAGTGCCGAAGACTATTATTGGCTGCAAAACAATAATAAATGCAAAACCATCAGGCCACTCTACCTTACTGACTGACATGCTAGATGCCAAAGCCCTAGTCTATGAAAAGGACCAGAAATATGCAGTCTTTCTTTCTCGTTTAGACCCTAAAAGAATCAAACAAAATACCCATTAATCATGTCTCTAAGTATTATGAATGTAGCAAAAATCACTGATTGTTACAAACCCAGAAGTAGTTCAAGAAGACCTCATCCAGGTTCTATCCCTAAGTGGAGAAGAAATCAGATTGGAGATTAAGACACGTAGTCAGTCCAACTCTGAGGCCTAATTCCAGCTTGCATGCGGACCTATTGCCTGTCCGCAATTTATGGCGTTACATCGTATTCACAAAGCTATTTCAATAGTTTAGTTTCACCTATGATTTTGAAGCGGGTGATACCTGATTGGTGTCATGTAAAGGCTTTAAGTACATGGTATAGCAATAATTAAAGGTAATAAGGTACTGTTTCATTCATATTTCTTGGTTTTAAAAACATTTAATCAAATAAGCTGGAAAAAATTTTGAGAAATAAAATAATGGTGTAATAGATACAAAATTATAAAAAAAAATATAATTAGCGAAAATTGATATCCGCAAAATTTCTAAATTGCAAAAATGTGAAAGATAACAGCATCAAATATTAGTGGCAGTACAGTATTTGCATGTGAAATAATTATGATATAAAGAGCGTTGATGAAACAATTGCATTGAACTGTTTTGATTAGCCAAGGCCAGAGCATTGGAATTTGAACTGAAGTTGAGTAGATTGTTGTTATTGTATAAATTAAAAAAAAAATTATAGAGACTTTTTACAAAGTTGGTCTTCATTTCAAATAGCTGACAATATTTCCCAAATTTAGATTGATTCAGATTTTTTTGAATTCCAGTATTACTATTACTTATACAGTATAACCTGTCTAATCCAAATGCCACCGTGACCAGTTAAAAGCATTCGGATTGGGAGGCGTTCGTTATCACAATAAATTATAATAGTTATATCATTGATAATTAGTTTATTCAAAGATGGCAGCAGCATTCTCAGAACCTGACAATCAGAATCTCATGAACCTTTTGTTCACGTTAGTTATTAAAACTTTATATTCATGAATAGATGGCAGTTCTATACATATATGTAAGATTGTATGTATGTAAGATGGCGATACATCTATTTACGCCTATCTCAGGGGAGGTGTGAGAGATTTCCAAAAGATGAGCGTTAGTTGGTACTACATTCGAAAACCAATTTACAACTATGTTCATTTTAAATTAATCTCAGAATGATCGCTGGCAGAAATGCAATTGTTTTAATAGACTAGTATTCTTTGGTATTAGGGGATTACATTTAGTTATTCCTACATGGTCTTATAATCTTAATATGGTTCTATCTATCCCATTCGCAATACTCACAAGGAGGATGGGCTCCCAGAATGCAACATTGATACTCTTACGATATTCTTGATGATGTAATTACAAAATTCGAATTCGAAAATAAGACCAAAATTAACGATTCAAATGTTGAAGAGAACAATACGGCGGCTGTTTGAATTCGAATTTATCATGACATCAAAAACATTGTGAGAGTATCGATGTTGCATTCTGAGAGCCAATATCGTGTCAATTGTTTATTTGAAGTTGTTATGCTAACGGGTAGACCATCTGCCAGCCGAAGTGATATGTTGATGACTAGCTCTGCGAATTGCGTATGCGCAAATATTTCTAATAAGCAATGCAATTGGTCCATTGTTGACCAATCAAAAAGCTTTTAGGAACAACTGTAATACATTTTTCATAGCTTGGATCACTCATGGCACGCACAGGATCGACGCAACTAGATTTTCTCGCTCTTGCACGTTACTACATTTATTTTTGCATTGCTTCTTCGGAGCACATTTTTGCTGTTATCTTTTGTGGTGGAATTGACAAAAGTCCTTCACGATCAGCTGTTCACGACATTTGAGGACTGAAAAATCGGCTGAGTATTAACAACACCGGGAACATCACTAGGCATAACAGTTAGCGTAAAAGTATCTCCTACATATCCCTGTATTTAGGTAAGTTACTATAATTATAAAAATATTACAGGCCTATAATGACATGTCTTATGGCCCTGCATAGAAAGCTACTAAGGAATCCAAATAATAAACAAAGCCGTATCTACATTGCGTTCAACATGTTGAATTATTGACGCACACGTCGATTATGAGAGGCATTCAGTTATGTACATACTCGGACACTTTAGAAAAGGTTTAAATGCCTCAATTAGCCAGCAACTACAACCTCTTTAGGTGTTGTAGTAGCTTTGGAAAGCACAGAAGCAGGTAGAAGCTTTGGACCCACATACTGGACCCAAGATTTGTGAGTCTCACTTAATAAATGTAAATGGGGAACTGAAGTATGACACTTTTGCCATGAAACCATTCAATATTGCCAAAGATGGAATCAAAGTTCTTTCTCGAAACAGGGCAGCCTGGTCATTAATGAGATATGTGATGACTTGTGAGTATCGTACCACAGTTACTCACCTGTGAATAAGCATCTCAGTTATCTATGGCTGGCCAGCTGGACCAATGTATTGTCATACTTTTAACGCCGTAAAATCTAAACAATCATTTCAAACAAGTGATATTTCAAAATGGTGCGGCAAAGTGAAAATAGACTGATATTTATGCAGCAAATTGAGCGGCAAATAGGCGACATATGTCGACAATGAAGGACTCCTCCTGTAGGAATAAGAAATAAAGAATCAATTTTGAGAAGATAGGCAACTTTGCACTGATTTTTGCATATTTTTGGTTTGTGGTTTTCCTTTTTTAATTTGCCTATTTTTAATCTAAGGCTAATCTGTAAATGAAGGTGTGAAAACTTAAAAAAATGCCAACAGTGGCAGTTTTATACCACATATGTCTAAGGAAAGTGTTGACAATTATTTGCTACAATTTGAGAAATCCTCATTTGTGTCAGCCCAGAAACTGTATGATGACGGATATTTGCAGTATATCCGCAGCACAACATGGGAAGGACTGACGCTTGTCGAAGCTGGTGTCAATGCAAGTATGAAGAAGCAACTCATATATAATGTTGACATGTCCATTGATAAACATGGTGTAGTACAGGAAGCACAGTCGGCATGGGACCAGATTGCCATTACAAACACGTATCCATAGTTTTATTTGCAACCATAGACTTTTCTTCAATCATTCCACCCAACACTAAACACCATGGTTCACCAGTCAAGGCTGAGAATTTGAAAATGGCTGGAGAAGATTTGACTTTGAAAGGTCAAAGGGGATTGTTTTTAACTGGAAGGTGCATCAACAAATTTATGTAGAATAAGATGCCAACGGTAATTTGGTTAGGAGAAGGAATCTTTTTGTAGATGATGTCGGTCAGAATAATGAGACTGATGATTCTAGCCTTGATGTTGAGGCATTTCCTATGGAAGATGAAGATGTCCCAAGCTGTGAATCACCAACTACATCTCTGTTTTAAAGACTGACCTCTTAAGTACAGAATAAGCAAAACATATAATTATATTTCTTTGATGTCTCATATTTTTGTATTTTTGTATTGTATACATATTGTAACATATCATTGTAAAGATGTATGCATACTTTGAATGCTTACAGTGTTCATGTAAGTATATTGTAAAATTAATTATGGGCAGTTATACACCCCTTGGGGTGTCAAAGCCTGTGTTGTGAATTTGTTATGAGAAATGAAATAAAATTATTTTGAAATTGATTGAATTGATTTAAAATATTACCATTATCCAACAGAAGTCACAAGATAAGAATGGCAAGCAAGATAAGGAAAATTGCAAGCAAGATATGTTTTTGTTAATTGATGGAGACCAAAAATTCTGGAACAAGAGAAACAAAATCACCTCTTACATTATCAAAATTAGCCAAATAATTGCCTTGGTGGTAAAAAACATCTAATATAATTGTAATATAATTTAAATACTGGAGAGATTGTTATGCAACAAAATGGTTCCATGCTTAAGGGAACATCATTTTGCTTGCCATCATGTTCACTGTTGAATAAATACAAATGTCCAGTGAAACAGCGACCAGGAGTAGACTACCACATGTTAAAATGAATGCGTGAAAACACAGACATTAAAGGGACACATTGACAGGGTGGTGTTCTTATAGATGAAATGAAAATACAGGAAGACATGACTCTACATAACTGTAAGGACTACATGGAAATTATTGGACTAATTGATATAGGGGATATAAGCGACGCAATGCAAAACATTGTATCAGAGGAATATTCATTGATAGCTGCATATATAATCCAATTCATGTTCATTTCATATGATGGTTTTCGTTTCCCAATTGCATATTTTTCTACAAAAACAGCATCTGCACCAGAAATATGATGAATGTTTTAGGACGTCCATTACAATTTAATGGACTTCCAATTTGAGTTGACTTTTTCAGTTCCGATTGAGCAGCCCCAAACAGAAGTTTTTTTTAAACTAACATGAATTTGTCTGAGAAAGCACCAAGACAATGTGTTGTCACAAATAATTTCAAACGTGTTTGTAACTGCATTGAGAAATCATCCACTACTGGAAAAAAAATTAATACTGGATGAGACACCAATTTTATGGCAACATTTCGTTGATGCATACAATTGGTATAGAGAAGCCAACCATAGCATGAGATTACATCTCGACCTGACCCCAGAACATATTGTTTTGGAGAACAATTTGCTGAAGATTAGAAATCATCTGGCAGAAGATTCAATGTATTGAAATACTAGAAAATAAAAAAATTGGACAAAATGAAGATTTGGGAAAAGTTAAACTTTGGATAAAAATTAAAATTGATTAGATAGAAATATGTGTATATGTCATTTCGAACTACTTGTCACATCTTCTTTCAGGTTTGAATTGCCCGCCCACCCACACTTATCAGATTTATCTCTTATTGTAGGTGGTTAAGACATCTGAGAGCTCAATATATAATGACATTTGAACTTTGTAGCTGAAATTTCATTGCCTCAGATGTGCAAGCTGCCAAATTCTAATTTGTTTTTTTCTTGCAGTATTTTAGCATGAATTTTTTTATTTTGTGAGTATCTTTGTGAGTGCAGTTATGTTATTGTTCTTTTATTTGCCTTGTTCTGTTATGTTGTTTTTTATTGTATTTATTAATAATGTGTACTTGCTCCAGCCTTAAAAATAATAATATTATACATTTTTAAGTTATCTTATGTTTATGCTTTAAGTGTGAGGAGGTAATTGATGGTTATGAAGTAGTAAAAAAATGAAGTAGTCTGGGACATGTTGGTGGAGATGTAAGGAGACTAATTCAGCGAAGATATACTTTGAACTCACACATGAACATTTATTTCCCAATGATGGACAGAAAATGAGGAACCACTTGGCATTCGATGTCCTCAATGAGAAGATGTTATTTCTTGCACAGGTAAAAAGAAAACTCTTACTTTTGAACACATAAATTTTATTTTGTAATTTACTAGTAGCAATTTTTTGCAGGATACAGCAGGATACCACATCAGGGGTTAATGATATTAACACCAATGCTACAGTGTCGATTATGATCAATGGGAGGGAACAAGAAGCACCATAATGGCTGGAGAGCAGAGTCGAGAAGTTTTAAGATAAGGTGATCACAATATACCTGAAACGTTGTTAAATAAATCAGAACATTTTGGACGAGGAACAATACTGAGAGCATTCAATTCTATGTATAATATTTCAATGACAACACTTTTAATTAAAAACAGGAGTAGATATTGAATCGGGCATCAATTTGCAAAGAATACGTTCAAAATATACATTACTAAGTACTAATTTTTTTAATAACCAATAACAGATGAAGTCCGAAATTTTAACATATAATGTATAAATGTATAACACATATGTGTACTAAGTTTCAATGTAAAAGTCCTATTTTCCTTGAAGTTATGGCATCAACTGCAAAACTTTTTGAACCACCTAAGTATAAGACAAATAGAAACACGAAGATGTAAAGCACTTAAAAGCACTTGAGTCTGAAAAACTCAAACCACTGAACTACGAACATGCAAGACAAGGCTATACCAACACAAGGACAAAGCACACCATGGTAGTAGCTCAGCTAGGTGTCCTAAAACAATGACTTGTAGATCATATTCATAAAAAGACAAGACAAAGAGACATAGCATTCCACCTGCTAGAAAAGTCAATGCTGAAACTGAGCCATGGGGAACCCAACACAGATTTCACAAATTACATTCATCATGCATAGTAATTTTAACTAATAGTATAATTCCAGCACAAACACCAACTCTCTTTTTCAAACATATAAATCTTTCGAGGATGAACAAAGGTTTTGTTATTAAATACATCTTTAAATATACTGAGGGCAGGTTCTAACTAGTTTTTTCACTAAAACATACATAATTCAATTTGAGATAAAGCCAGAACACTTAAAACAAATTATGACGAAAAAAATATTTTCAAGCTTGTCATCTGGTGAAAAGGCACCAGAAAATGTTGCAGATGATCTCCTAGGAGCATTAGAAAAAGGTGAGACTGCATTTAGCACGTTTAAAAATGAATGATTTGTCCACAGGACAGAACCGTTTCACGCCCCTATAAAAAGGATGAGATTAGCAACATTTGCAACATTAAACCTGAAAAAGAAAGTCACTACAAAAGACAACAAAACAGTAGAAATAACTGCACACAGAAACTTATTTGGACAACTTTTAACGCATGCCCAAAAACGTAATATTGATCTCAAAAAACTCCTCCAATATCCTCTTGGGCCAATCCCATGGGCACTTGCTACAGCAGATGGAATGCCTGTTAAAACAGCAAAGAGTACTCTGCAAAATGCAATAATGAAACCATTTAAATCTACAAGTGTACCAAACAAGGATTTCACTTCTTAAGTAATTGATGGAAACTCCTTATTTTATCAAATTGCCCCTATGCCAAACACATTTGAAGAAGTTTCTCAATCCATATTCAACAGCCTTCCAAAAAGTAGAACAGTTCATTTTGTGACAGACACTTACAAAAATGACTCTCTTAAGGCAAGTGAATGCTCCAAGATATTTTGTGATAATTAGTCATACTTTTGTACAGTATATCATGATATTGTCCAAAAGGAGCATAACCTCAATGTGTTTATTTTCATTTTAGACAGTCTTAAACAGTCAAAGGGAAACATTACAGATGAGGTCATCTTAAGACACGGACAGATGACTGGTGCAACTAAAGACCTATTGAAAAATATATATTTCAAAAATATTGTGTACGTCAAAAACAAAGAAAGTTTTCAAGTACAGTATGACTAACTTTGTAAATCAATACTTCAAAGATGATTTGGTTTCATACAAGCACTCAAGAAGCCACACATCTTTTCCAGAGTATATCAATAAATCAGGATACAAATAACTAGATATTGAACTAGGTCCTTCAAATTACAATGACACTTCAAATGATTGGGTTGCCAAGGGTCACACGACCAGCCTACAAGGTACTTAAATGCAAAAAAAATATAAATATTGTCAAACAGTCTAGAGAAAGATGTTCAAAGGGACAAATAAAGAGGCAGAAAGACAGAGGATAGTGCTTTGAAGTGAGAAAAATCCATATCTTGAAATATATCATTTTTTTAGATTTGCAGATCACAAGATATAACAAATGCACCAAAATGCATACAGTTAAAAACTCTTTTGGAAAATACTGTGGATAGTGCCACAAAAGCTGGTACTGTCAAAGTAGAGATAGAGAATCTAAATAAGTAAGGAAATCTGAGGTTCAAAGGATTATTATATCACAAATAGACTTTCACAGTGTCAACATTAGGGAAATAGTTTGTAAAATATTACCAAGTTAGCTTGCCTCATGTCTTATTCATGCTATTACCAACATGGTTTGTTCCATGTTTATCTTTCTGTCTCGTGATATTCATACTTTACTTCATTTCTAAATTGTTTAAATGAATAATGAAGCATCTATTCATTTTTAGGAACAAGACAGTATGAGGTTTTAATGCTGGTTGACCGGCTCCTTAGAAGGATTTCACAGTGTCGTGAATCATTTTGCTCCTAGAATGATTCACTTTGGTTATGCAGGGATGACAAGCAGGTAAACATATTGATTATAATTGATTAGCTTGGGGGTTTGGCCACAATTATTGTGACAATACCTGTATATTGTTTGGTCGATTTGATGGGACTCTAGCCAGGTCTAACAATAGTTTATGCCAAATACATTCATAAGAAAGAAGTCATTGTTCCACAAAGATACAGAATCTTACAACTTTCTTCTTAGGCATATAGCAATGTGACAAATTATAATGTATAAACATAAGGGGTTTATAAAATGTTACAAAATCTTATATGGCATGTGTAATTTTTATTAACAATGATCCATACTGGAGTAAACATCACATGTTATTTTATGTATCTACTACAGTTTTACTTATACCTGTTGCCAAAGATGCGCTTTTTTGTCTTTCGTGTGTGTTATTCAGAGCTGATAACAATTCGTCCTTTACAAAGGAAATAGGATATACAAACTGGTCAAACATAGGCGCATCAGTGAAAAAGCATAACACCACTGACCTTCACAAGGGCAATACAATTGGATTAGATAACTTCTACCGAAGTATGATTATATAAAAGAAATAAATGAAGCCGAGTTCTTCAGTATATTGGCTGATGAGGCTACCAACAGTGCAGTATATGAGCAGCTGGCTTTATGCATCAGGTATATCAAAACATTTCCTGATAAGCCATCCATCTTGAAAGAGGAACTGCTCGAATTTAAAAAATACTCCAATGGTAAAGCGGTAAAGCGGAAACAATTACAGATGCGATGTCATGGCAGGGGTTCACAATGGAGTACAGGCACGAATTACGGGACGATACGAACGAGCTGTGTACGTTCACTGCCAGGCACATGTATTGAATCTGTGTATTGCCTCATCATGCAAGGAAATCCCTCTGGTTCACAACCTTATCAACATGGTCCAACAGATTCCATTCGCCTTCAAATATAGTGCTAAAAGAATTTTCAGACTTCAAGACAAAATTAGAGCACATGGTAACCCTGCAGCTGGACAACAACAGAAAATCAAGACTCTAAACAAGCTAAAATAGCTTCAGAATGTTTGATGTTATGTCGGTCCAGGGGTATCTATACCTCCTTCACGGAAATAAAGATAAAGATATATCAAAATATATATCATGTTTTGTTTTCAAATCTTCAGAGCTGATTGATAATTAAATTAAATGATGAATTACTGGTAAGAAAATCGAAAATATTGATCTATAAAAAGCATCCATGTAAAATTACTCATTGATCACCCCTCATATGCAGTGTGGAAGCTTAACAGTCGCACCTCGCCAGAGGCGGAAATGAAAAGTGCTGGGCGATAATTTGTGATTTTTACTTATCTTGCTTGCGATTATGGATTTAGAACGCTTTCAGGCGAGAATCCCGGCGACATACCCACAACATTACTGTGGAGAGGCAGTTATCTATGCAAACTGGGGCTATATTTCACTAAAGTCCTATAATTCGGACGTAAATTCGCCTATTTCCGTTTCAAAGTTCTTTGCAATGTTCATGGCATTTTCTTCACTAGGTGGCAGCACGATTGATAGGGTACCCTCTCGTGCTCATTGAATCAAGAGAGGGATACAAGGTGATTGTGACCTATATTTTTCATCCAATCAAATGTAAGTATATAATGATACGTCATCTAATTATCGCAAACGATTGTGGGATAGCTTTATTCCTTCGCTATGGATGATAGATGGAAATCGTTCGGATTTCTTTGGATTTCTTCCCACAAAGCGAGCCAATGGTAATTTACAAACTATAAATTGTTATTTATGAAGTATATACTTGTATGTATTTATTTCGATACTTGATTGTGGCTCTAACCCTAAATGCATATCGGCATATTACTACCCCGGATTACTACGCGTTCATGAATGAAATAGTTCTACTATGCTCCATGCTATATTGTTTACAAACTTTATACACGTGGACTCAAGTGTTATGAATTTCATAATTAATTAATTTACTCTAATTGACAAATTATTTCGACATACTAGTAGTTAATTTCATAATGCTTATTTTGCAACTGAGGTTCCATCTTGTTCTAGTAATAAAGGCAAAGGCTACAAGAGCACTAATGGTTCTGCCACTGGTAAAGCCTGGTATTTTTATGACTTTCTTGCAAAAGAAGTAGAACCTGAACAAATACATGTAGTACTACAGTGGCGGATCCAGGAACCAACAAGGGGGGGGCCCAAATTTGAGAATATAAAATAAACCTCTGCGCTTGCGCGAAAAAAAATTTTGGGCCCGTAAAACCGAAAAAGTGGGCCCAAATTTTGAAAATTTGATGCCCATTTTCTTCCAAATTTGGCCTAAATTAAAAAAATAAGGCCTTAGAAGGCCCAATAATGACCAAAAGGCCCACTTTTTGGGGCCTTAAGGCCTTTTTTGGCCTAAAATTTTTTTGGGCCCAAATTCTTTTTTTTTGGGCCAACCTTAGGGGGGGGGCGGGCCACACTTAAACAAAATTTATCAAGGATGAAAACAGTTTAAGTTATCTCTACAGTTGACTATACCAATATAATTCTTTTAAATAATTCTTTTGATTGTAATGAGCTTATAACAATTCGTCCTTTACAAAGGAAATAGGGTATACAAACTGGTCAAACAGAGGCGCATCAGTGAAAAAGCATAACGCCACTGACCTTCACAAGGGCAATACAATTGGATTAGATAACTTCTACAGAATTGGTATTAACAATAACAATGACGGAGACGTCGTGGAGTTACTTGTTAATGAGGATGATAGGATAATCAGAACAAACAAAGAGATAATGCTCGCTATCTTGGATGCTGTCATATTCCTTGGGTCCCAAAACATGGCCTTCCGAGGCAAAGAAGATTTGTCAAATTGTATGTCCCTAGTCAAATACACGGCCTCAAAAAGTCAAGTTCTTCAAGATCATTAAAATAGCGCACCAAAATATGCAACCTACCTCTCCCCTGAACTACAAAACGAACTGATAAGTTTGTGTGGTGATCAGATCCGAAGTATGATTATACTTCCTGGTTTGGAATCTATGCCTCTACACTTCATGATTGAATTATGACCCTAATAAGTGGCCTATACATCAATACAGTGCTGAATATAGGTCAATAGGATACTAGTGTGCATATAAATGTATTAATTGAAGCAGAATACTCATTTTGAAAAATCAGATGAATTATTTATTTCCCATGGTGAGATCCCAATGGAGGGTGTATCAGGTCCTTTATTCCTTTAGTAAACAATACTAGACATGCAATTGATTGCCAAAGTTTTATAAGTTTTGCAAAACTGTCTAATTAAAACAGGAGTAAAATTAGTGGTTTTACTGGATACTTGAAATATAGCTAAATCTAGAGCTATAAATATGTAAATAGATTATGATATGATTTTTATCCACAAATAATTTTGTTATATTTCCTAACATGCGCATATGCATGAGTGGATTTAACTCATAAGATAAGTAAATTATAGAATGTTGACTTTTCTCTAAAATCAAATAGTGTAAATAGATACAGAATGACACACTATGGAACCAGACACAATAAACTATGAATATCACCCTAACTAGCACTGACACAAACAAACTATGGAATAATAATAGTAATACTGTATAATAGTCTGTTCACCTATAGTAATATAATAATATTATAAAAATGATATTGCTATGTTGGTTCTGTTGCGATACTTTAAGTGGTCCTTTAATAACCTTCAGTAAATAAACTGAAAAACGTTTCGCAAATATGCCAGAAGTACAAAATGACAAATGTCACTGCAACTGAGAGACTCATATTAATCGAGAGCCTCCTGTCAGGAATAAATGAGGCAACTTTGGTCACCAGTCAAAACACACTTTGACGCATCAGGGGTTTCTCAGGCATGTGAGGCACACGATACCATTGCAGCACTTATTCAAAGGTAAGTTCCTTTGACCTTGAAAATTTTTAAAATTTTGAAGATTTTTTTTCTTCATCTCAAACGTTTGTTCACAACATAATAATGAGGTATATTTTTTTCATGAATTTTATTGTAAACAATGTAATGTAGTAGTGAATACTGGACCGCCTATATGGAGCGTTACTGGGGGAGGGGGAAAACTGCGGGAAATTTGAAAAATAGCGGGAATTTTGAATGTTTTCCGGCGTTGTGATTGGTCCGTTCGAACACGTGACCACCGAGGGATCGTAATGAGTGACGTAGTGATGTATTATGTTCCCCTGAGGGTAAATGATGTAGGTTTGATGTTTCGAATGAGCGTACGTGACGAATAAGTTAATTAATAATCTAGCTAGAGGGGGCTAACTGGACCATCTAGTAAGTAAAAGTATGGAATAGCGTCCGGAGGGCTAAAACGTTGATTGACGGGTACAGAGTAATATTTTTTGCGAATGTTGTATAAAAATAAAACGTTCTATTAGTTATGATTATCAATGTATGTTATATTTGACGGCAACATGGTAAGTAAATGCATTTTTATAATTCATTTTTGAAAAGTTTTAAAAGAAACGTGTGTAAGTCTTTTCTTTTCAAATTTCAGCCAAACATTACATCGACACTATTGAAACGTGAAACCTCAATGAGTAAACGAGTCAAGAAAATATTATTACTGGACTTTCATAAAGTAGCCCACTGTAGACATTGGTCAAGATTTGTATTGGTAAAAGTAAATTATAAGGATAAACTACACGTACCAATGCTAAAAAATGAATAGTAGAATTAGGTATGTATCAAAAATATGTGTGTTACTTCATTATTTTAATATATCAAGCTTAATGAAATGAATGATAATTTTTTTTCATTTTTAATTGGAAATATAATAAAAGTATGGTAACAAATCACTTTTTTCTTTGTGTAAATGTTTCAGGCTACCTTCAAGATTTACCGATTTTTATATGACAGTGAAGCTTGTTATCCGCTAACATCAGACTGGTACACTAGTTATGAAGAAGCGGAAAACTCCATGGGAAATCTCTCCGAAACGGCTGACAATGTAACGATACAACAACGTAATATTTCGATACACAAGACACTCGCAGAATATGTACGCATAATTTTCATGTACTTAGTACACACGGGTGTAATGGAAATGTGTGTTGTGAACTGCTTGGGGTGTCAAAACGACTCCCCGGGTCAAATGGCACATATGAATGGGGGCTGCCTAACATTTATAGAGGAAGCTATAGACCAATATGCCATCGCTGTCAAACTGACTGTGCCAGAGTCGCAGATGGTCTATATTGAAGAACAATTGTATCTACGTTTGGGATTGCCTTCGAGAACATTACCAACTCAAGAGATTTTAGATATTCTAAAGTCAGATCCGGAAATCGAGGATGATCTGTTAACAGCCATCGCGACGGGTGAACAATCCCTGACAATGACGTTATTTAGTATAATTGATCAAATACTAATCGGATAATTGATGAAGAAACACATGAACAATGGGTGGTTGGTTAACGTATACGTCTGTAAACATGCGTCAAAATGTAATAATATGTTTGTAACTAATTTGAATGGACCAATAAATACATTATATATATGTAATAATTCGATTGTATGAAAGTTTGATTTGTGATTGACGATGTTGGTTTTAGACCTGTGCTTTGTGTAATGTTAAAGTCAGAATCAGATCTTTTTTCTGATAAAATAACAAAAAACATGTGAAATTGTCCTATAGATCTCTTCCTTACGATCTCAAAAACAATATCACCCAAAAAATTCACGATATGTTAAAAATTGATGAATTTATAATGGATTCAAATTGTAAAAATGACTAAAAATGTTTAGAAAAATAATACATTTTTGTAAAAATCGTTTATTGTCCTGAAATAAAGAAAATAGCTGCGAAAAGGAAAAAGATTTGAAAAATAAATTTTGTTAGACTGCCCGCTAGATCTGATTCTCTCTTTAATGATCCTTGTAAATACTCCAAGTTGTTCTCACCTAAAATCTATTTTTAGATATGTAAATGAATTGAACGTCTTACACTTTCTAACGTAGGGGTGATAGCATCTTAATCTATACATGTAATATTGATTTTCATTTTTGGGAAATCAGTTTGCCAACATGACAATGTATGTCAGGTTATTGATTGCTATTTGTCTGGTAACTTATATTGAATCCGAGTGTACCTTTTATAATGGTGTATGGATAGGTGATTGTCACCTCTCGAACGGTGAGTGACATTTTTAATGTTTTGAGTTGAAAGGCGTAATAAACCAATTGCCGTAATATTATCTGATTTTGAAATGACACATTGATTTTTTAAAAACTCTGATTAGTCTTAAAAAGGTTGAAAAACAGTATCGCATAAATACATGGGCATGTCAAATATACATCTTAGTTATGTGACGTGTATTACCTCGGTATAGAAAAGTTTAATGTTAATGTTATGCAAACGTTTCGAAAATGGCTTCCCGATATATTGTTAATAAACACTGATACGATTTAGTTAATCAAATGTTTATTGCTTTATCATTTTAGTCACGAAACCAGTTGTAAAGGTTATAAGGTCTGAGGATAAGGAGGATGAGACGTGGGATAGTGGGGATATATGCGGCCTTTATCTTGGGAGTATTTTCATTCCTGGCGAATGGCTCCACACTGTGTACGTATAATATTCATCACATCTAATAGGTTATCTGTACGTGTACGACACGAGATTTAAAATTTTAAAATTTTCTTGTTAATTTTTCAGAGCTCAGTAGGTCTTTTGTGATTAAGCTGACCAAAAAGTACATCCAAAAAATCAATTTGAAAAATTAACTTTTCCTGGCAACTTGTAGATGATTTTCAAAAAGGAATTTGGTCAAATTGAAGCAAGTTGAAAATTAACTAATTTTTACTGTTTATTTATGTCAAATATCTCAAAAACAGTAAAAATTTGATGCGGACGTATAATGAGCAGTTTGTAGAGAACGTTAAATCGTTGCAAGAAATGATCAAGTATTCACCTTTCCCCAAAATCAGCTCATGAATATTATAATTAGCAAATCTAGAATCTCTGACGTCAGAGTAGGGCAGATTTTCGCGGCAAAATCTGAACACATTACAAGTCAATGTGAATCCTGACAGACACAGGCTCATTTAATTGTTCAATCATTGTGAGTACCTAATAATCTGTATCATAAATGTGATGGCATTTAATTGATAACACTCTCGTTCATATTCTCCCTTCATTATACTGTTCTGAGAAATCAAATGAAAAGAGTAAAATTGATGTGAAGAGTCCAATGTTTACAGCAAATTGACCCTGATATGTACTTCTTGACTGTCAACATACCACTGACTACTGCACTGTAACAATAAGCTTGTGCGATATTTTCTCATAGTGTTAGGTGAAATAGATATTAATTGATCAATCAACAGTAAAAACTAGTCATATGTATCGGGGGGGGGGATAAATTATCAAGGTTTTTGCCTACTAGAGTTGGGCATACACTCCAGTTAATTAACAAGTATTGATGTACATCCAGCCAGGGAAATATAAATTAAAATGGGGAGTTTGAACAAGAGGCTTAATTCGGGACTTAATTAATGCCAGGGGGGGGCTTAAAGAAAACTTTTTCGACTCGTGAATCAGTGCTTGATAATAATTGATAAAAGATTTGCTCGATCCACTTGGCGTGAACTTAAATATTCCCCCATTCCTTGGTAATAATGATCAGATGGATGCCAATGATGTGTATCAAACACAGCAGATTACAGCAGATTGCCGCAGAAAGAATGTGGAACTTAGTATTAATAAAGTGAAAAATAACCACATCTTTGATCGAGCAATCCCGATCAATCTTTTCGGATCTATCAATCAAATCTGGGCTAACAGTGCGTTACTTTCCCCTTTTCGATCAGCCACCTATTATATCACAAGACAATCTTACTTTTATGTCTGCCGAAGAATTAATAATG